>JAMKCH010036953.1:0-14478 GCA_023653785.1 Ophioderma brevispina
AGTATATGGACAAGCATTATGCATATGCAAAAAACACGATTTGTTTGAAAAATGAGTGCGCCCTCATTGGGAAATCTCTGAGTCAGCCTTTAAAATTTTCACGTTTAGAGAATCTTTTAGTAAAGTTGCACTTATTAGTAATTTTAAGTGTGCTTTGTTTTCAACTAAAAAAACTAGTTTGTTAACTGAAAAAGTTGATCGAAAACTACATGTATGAATATCGACAGATAAACATATACAAAATGGTCCAAAAAAAGGTTTACCCTTTTTGTTTGCAAACTTTCTCACAAGTGGGTGGACATACCAACATTTTTAAAGATATTTATTAACTTCAATATCTTGTTAGAATCTGGTGAAAACGGCGTTGGAAACAAAGCTCATGCTCGTTCTTCAAAAAGAAGGATTAGCTGCAAATGCGGGACTACCACTAGGGGTATCAAATTCACAATAATCAAGTTCTAGTCCCGCTAGGGGTATCAAATTAAGTTGTTATTGTGACTGATTCAATGAAGCAAATAGGAAAAAATAACTTAACCATGTCAGCAAATAAATAAAAAAATACATCGGTCCTGGGACCGCTTGTGTCGCCTGCCGTCGCGGTTTGTGAATGATAGGCCTAACATCAGCTTTTGACCTTGATATGTGACCTTTGGCCTCATAAACAAATGAGGGCTTGCATGTAAACTCCATAAACCAAGTTTGGTTCCAATTGAACTTCAACTTTTCAAATGAGGTCAATTTTACATTTTCAGCCTATTTTACAACTTGACCTCACATGACCTTTGACCTCAGTATGTGACCTTTGACCTCATAAACAAATGAGGGATCGCATGTTGCACCTATGACTCAAGTTTGGTTCCAATTGAACTTCATCTTTTCAAAAAATGAGGTCAATTTGACATTTTCAGCCTATTTTACAACTTGACCTCACGTGACCTTTGACCTCGGAATGTGACCTTTGACCTCGGAATGTGACCGTTGACCTCATCAACAAATGGGGGATGCCATGTTGCACCTGTGACAAAAAGCTTGGTTTAAATCCATCAAAGTATGTGGATATTAGAGGCAAATGTTAACCCTTTTCACAGCAACAGACATCAACAGACATCAACAACAACTACAGTGGACAAAGTGATCCCTGTGTGTCTTCCTGTCAGGGCAGGCGACACAAAAATGAGTGTGTAATTTTTTTGCAGTAGCACAAGTGTTATTTTTTAGTATTGCTATTTTAAAGGTAGGGTATCTTTTTAATGTATTCAGAACAGGTCCTGCAAGAGGTATAATTTGCACAACATGTTGGTCCAGTTAGGGGTATATTTTCAATGAAAATTGGTCCTGTTACGGTAACCTTCAGAACCCCTGGAATGAGCATGGGTACCCAACAATAAACCCCTGATAATCCCCCCCCCCACCACCACCAACATTTTTTTTGCATGCTCCCATGTTTTGGGGAGAATTGGGGCCATTAGTCACCTCACTGTTGATATTGCTTTATGCAACCTTGCTGTGTGTTTGATATAGAATAAGGGTATTCAAAACTCAAATAAAGCAAAATCATGTATCCTTACAGAACTGTACCTTTATTTTTTTTTACAAAATGGTTTGTGAACTTTTGGAACATTTTCTTTGTTCTGTGTATTTAGAGAAAAATTCAATATAAAATGAAAAAGGGAACTGAAAAGGAACCTGAAAAGGACCCGAACCGGTTCCTGACCTTTTTAGGTTCCTTTACAGTGTGGCAGTCACGTCCCTGTACACTCAAATACTTTACCCCCCCCCCCCCTTGATGTTACTCACTTTTGACTCTTTGATTGAGAAATACATAGCGATGTAACACATGATTCCCACTGTTTGTAGTACTGTGATAGTACCAAAGAAGGCATAGCGATAGGCGACGATATTATAGAGCCAACATGCCCCTCGTGCACCACATGTGTATTGCCAGTACAGGCACGTTCTGTTGATGAGGGCACCCATGTAGACTGGAGCCGGGAAATATGCTGAAAAAAAATAAACACGAACTCATACTAATAGAACATAAAAGTTTTGCTTTATTTTGTGAAATGATTACAGGAAAGACCACTATTCTGATATTTGAAGTCAATTATGTCAATGAGTAATAAACTAGTATCCTCACTGATTTAAGCTTACTTGGTACCGCTTTTAAAATGTAGAAGTGACCGCGTGCGTGCGTGCGTGCGCGCGCGTGCGTGTGTGTGTGTGTGTGTGTGTGTGTGTGTGTGTGTGTGTGTGTGTGTGTTATATAGCCTCCATTTTTCTGATTAAACTTTTAAAAATATTATTTTCTCAATTTGATTTGAGAAAAGATTTCTCACGGGAAAAGTACTTTGTTTACTATAAAAGAGAGAAAGGGGAATACCCCTAGTTTGTTTTTGCTAAGTGCACCTGTTTAGATTGCACAATAGGGGAAGTGGGGAATTCCCCAAGAATGCTAAACTTAGAAACTGAGTCAACTTGTTTATGCTTTAACATCAAAACATGTTGAGGGATAGGTAATTCCCCCATAAAGTTATAAATGTGAAATGATGTAATTTTTGTGGAATCTGATTTGATGGTGCTAGGTTATGTTTATGCATGATGATGATGTAATGATTATTGTTAGAAAGGCGAATCTAGCTGTAAGAAGTTAAATAGTACTTGTGACTGAAGGACGGAGGCCAGCATTTGAAATCAGGAGCTAAACTAGAGCTCTGGAGCTATACAGTATAATTAAGCTAGTTTTACTCTAAATAATGGTAGATTAGTTCTACATCTCTGTCCAAAGGATTTATTAACTTTGGATCCGCCGGATGCTTGAAGCTAAAATTGTCTGCTGCCGTCTTTTAAGCCAAAGAAGCTTCAGTTTTTCCGGACTCAAAATGGATTCAAATTTGTGGTCCTATATGAGGACATAGCGACAAGACTGAATGGTGGTCTCTTACCGTGGATTTTTATTATTGTGGGAACATTAGCATCGTCGCGGGCAAGCCCCGTCGTCCTTAACTGCTTGGACAAAAGTTAAACTTCACGACTGAGAAGATTCCAATGGAATATTACCCGAAGATTTATAAGCGTACTTTTTGCATGCTGTCATTTGGAAGTCTTCGCTGTGAGGAACAATTATCGTTGAGCTGCAACGCTACTTTTAGTTGATACAATGAAACTCTGAGTAAATTAGAATTGTTTCAGTGTATTTGAATTGTATAGATAATTGTACTTTTGGATATCAACCAATTCTTAAAAAACCAATTACAAATCATTAAAAATCGGTCATATTATAAAAAAAAAAACAAATCAGATCACTGGCACAAGTCTCATTTATTTGTGTTGAAAAAAGTATTTCTGACCTTTGACGTCTATACGAGACGTCATAACAGTGTGTGTGGTGTGTTTTTGTCACAGCGTTATAGTAATAAAAAGGCTAGAGGTCCGAACGGCAGTCGTGAAATCACGAACTCACGTGGTTGAAGCTTTGGGAATGTTTACCGGCCCAAGCCCATCAAACACCTAAAACTTACACATCACGGAAAAATGGCACTGTCTCGTTTGATTTCGCCAGATGACCGCCATCGCATTATAAAATGAAAATCCATTTACACATCCCAAGTACATCGTCAGGCATGTGGTTTTATGCATAACGTTTAAGCTCGTCGCAAAGATCGGGTACGGTGTTTTTTTTTACCAGATTTTTTCAAATGGCTGACAAATAGCATGGGCTATACCGGCATTGGCGGATTTAAAGAGTCCATCAGTGTCATCAGCTGCTGACAGCCCCCCCCCCCCTATATATTGCTCTCATGGTGCCCCCTTCAGACACTCCCTAGGTCGCCTAAACTGAATATTGCGTCCTAATCAACGCACCACTTAAGAGCCCCACCTTAACCTGCTGGCATGGCCCTTTTCCTTAAATCCGCCACTGTGCTAAGCTGTTTGTAGTTGCTTACTGAAATATGGGTGACGTATTTACACAGTAAGTTATTCACAGTTGTAATATTTTTATTAGTATGGAATTTTGACCTCGATAAGGCAAAACAAGCGTCCGCCTGCTCGTTCCTTCGTTATATTAATTGGTAATCAGCGAAATAAACCGTGTTTCGTGCCCATCCTACGAAATAACCCGGGGAACAGTCCAGAGGCCTGTGTGTGTATGCGTGCACGCGCGCGAGCCGTGTCACATGTGGGTGTGTGGGTGTGTGTGCGTGCGTGCACGTGTGTGAGTATGTGTTAATGTTATCTACGTTTGTGTAGTTAGGTACGTATACGTAAATGGGTGGGCGACTGTATATTCCAAAGAAGACTCGCCGCGCTCAAAACTCAGGATTGGCATGTTTTTGGGGCGTATAACAATTATAATAGGCTGTTTTGATATTAGAGTGTATCGTTGCGCATGTCTACAGAGCGCATGAGATCTGTAGCCCTGGCGCGTAGTTCAAGGGTATTATGTTTGATAGAGATTAACTTTTGCAGTGAAGTTTTCTGCAGGTTTGAGTTATGCCCAGGTAATTTAACAGAATCATGATCGAGGTGAACTTCATATTTTTTTCGTAATTTATCATGATATTACTAGATCTTTGAACAAAGGTTTAAGAGATGATTTTTAATGTCACTGGGACCGAGACTGCCATAGTAAATCTGTATCAGTTTCACAATTACGTTGGACATCCCCAATGCCCAAATCGAGCAATCGTGTCCTACCCTCCCCTCCCTGTACAGAACCACGTTGTATAGTCCCTCAAATCTTGATCGATTACGCTGTACCAACAGAGATACAGAATGCACTTGCTGCTTTGCCGTATTGTAGTTATAAACGTAACGAGAGGAAATAGTGTTTGGTGTCACTGTCAGGTACAGGTCAACGTGTCAGGTATCAGATATCAGTGTGCCTTCGGGGGCGACCGATAAATATAAATCCGACTATGTTAAATATCAAGGTCTGTACAATGACCCTCTGCTGCCCAAAGTGCTATTATTTTTTTTTCCAAAAAGACACCGTATATTCTGTCTAAACAGTACAAAAATTTACATTTCTAAGATTCCAAAACCGACGTACGATGACGATAATCGGTTTTTTTTTGTTTTTTTCCAATTAGTGATACGTACGTCATTGTTACCCTTCGGGTCCCCCGAAGCAAAATAATTACCATCAAGCCGTGGATCTATCAATCTTTCATTTTTTTCCAAAAATTGGCTGTTATTCATATAAAATTTCTTTTTAGATTCAACATCTATATTGTTCTTTAATAATGAATATTCAATTGTCCCCAGATGAATGTGAAAAAGATGGGTCCATAAGTCCACAAATTGAAAACAGTACCGGCTAATAACTTACCGTGGATGAATGAGCAGACGGATGCCCGTGTTAGTTTTAGCAGCCTTTCCGCCACTTTCGCGCGCTGCGGGGGTTATTCGTCAAGATTGTAGAATTAATGACCCATTTATTCCATATCTTAGTACTTAGTAAGCTTATTCAGACACCAAAATTGTTAAACCACTTCCGGTAAAAATCTGGGGGTTCTGGGGTCAGGCTATTGGCAATCAAGGACCCATTGACCTATCGCCCGTTCACTGCGCCCTCTTGAAGCCCATTGGTTTACCAGCGGGCGGGCACGTGAAATTGAGCCTGGGCCTTTTAGCCTTGAGCTACATATGTAACCTGGGGATCTAGTTGTTGAAGTTCAACTTGACATGTGGAATCTACAGCACTTGTTCATTGTAGATGTGCATCTCTCTATATATTTTGTTTTTTGTAATTATTTATAATTTTCATTACAACTGAAATAATCCTTGCTAATTGAGTAACAACCAATATATAATTATTAAACAACTAATATTTCATGTATAAATTGTGGATTTTTAACGCAATCAAACAATAATATTACTTCAACGTGAAAATAAAACACTACATTATTTCCTCCTACGTTGGTAGAATAGGCCTTTTGGCGAAGCCGCCCAACTAGTGACTGGAGGACTTTGAAACTGGCAAGGCCAAGGCTTGTCTGGTACTTTTTTCCGATCTTTGAACACTTGATTTCCTCTTTTTGGGAAATCAATTACCGCTTTCCAAATAAGGCCTACCCCGCAGAAATTGCCACCTGTTCCCCATAAATTTCTCTTTCATATGATAGGCCCACACATTAGAAATTAAACCTGCTTCTGCTCCGTAGATATAGGGCGGCTTGCAGTTTTGTGTGTTTTGAGCGACCACTCATAATAGAACCTGGGGAGATACCACAGCAATTTTAATCCTGATTTTTAACCAGGTGTCTTGTTATGATATTTGTATAGTGGCCATCCCTTGGGGCCATCTGAAAAGGCACAGTCCCCTTAAGTGGTCCGCGCGCCGGGGGAGCGTGACGTCAGAGGTCAATAATTACCTCTAATTTTGCATGTTCGTCAAAACACCAACAGAGCTATTCTTAAACGCTACTGACACATATAAGAGGAAACTTCTCAAATTGTAATCATTTGTCAAAGAGAATAAAATATCTATTTCGATGATATCAAATTTGCATATGAAATTTGAAGCATAGCTAGTTATAGGCAAAAAGTGATGATTTTTTTTTTTTTTGCCTTACCGGCTGAAAAATATAAATCAAATTTGTCCAGAAGCTATCAATATTTTTCCTCATCTTTTCCCAAAATTTGACCCTATATATATGCTACATACCTTGAGAAGAAAAAGTGTTTCCTCTATATTTTTGGCGTATGGTATTTGTAAAAGTTGACCAAGTTCATTTCCGCTTTTTAACCGATTTTTGCTACTTTTAGGCTGTTTTCTCCCCTCTGACAACAATACTGATCGTGATATGCACCCTTCGAAAAACGTTGTAAATCTGTCATTCAGGTGAATATGGATAAATGGATTCTTAATTGGCTAAAAAATGGTTCTCGGGCACCCATCAAAACCTTTCGGAGGTTTGTAGGACTTTAAACGAGTCTGCAAATGGTTCTAAAATGTGAAGAAAGTTCTAGGAAGTACCTTTCTCTTGCACCTGGGTCCAAGAAAACCACCCTTTTGGAGACCCATTAACGGTTCTAGGTGCCATGAGACATTCTGTTTTCAATGCACCAGTAAGATCTCTTTTTGGAGGCAAAATGTTTTTGTGTATACAACTCCGGGGTTCACTTATATCCCTGAATGCAAAAAGCGTCATGAAAATGACGCATAATGCAACTAAGATTGTGCATACCTTGAGTAGAGAAAGTCCTTAAGATATCAGAAAGTCTTCCTTAGAGCCCTCTCCCCAGCAGCGGCGGCAGAATCTGAGCACTTGTAGATTTTTTCACACCTCTAAATTGGATTGTTAAAATAAGTGACCTTTGCCCCCCCCCCCCCAAGAAAGTTCGGATTGCCCACAATGATTGCATTTTCAGCTACACTGTCTGTCCAATTACTTTAGATGTCCGGTTTTATAAATTATTCAATTCAAAATATAGGTTTTCGTAAAACGTCATAAAAGGTGGTATTCATCATCGGAATTAACAAGATCATTAATTTCCAACTTGAAAAAAAGATCTTTGGATGTTTCTTCTCAATTTACACCGATTTTATTGGCAAATGAACAAATCATCAATCAAGATTTATTTCGTCTCAACATCCAATTTACAATCATTCAATATGAGCTTCCCACCCCTTAGGCGCTCAGTCATGACCTTGCTTTGAAAACCCCACGGTCCAACTGGCTCCCACAGAAGATCATTTCTCCCTTCTCTGTAGGCTTATGGGAACGCTCTTCCTGCTCTTGTAGCAACAAACCCCGATTTGCAGAGCTTCAAACGAGGATACTCGCTATCTAGCGCCATCCATCAGCGTTTCTATTAGATAACTGCTGATAATGCTTTGACTAACATTATAATTCGTCATTATGAACAATAATGGTGATTGAGTTGGGGACACTGTCTAACGCATAGTGTGGGTTTTGCCGTGCTCTTGAAACAATCGGTTACAGTATAATTAGAAGGTGCAGTATGTAGAACCATTTCACCAGAAACTATATTAAGAATAGAAAATACAAATATACAATAAATAAGTTTCATTAAACCAGATCCAGTCCTTCCTCATATTCAAAAACGTCTTAGGCCAAAGATACCCAAGAACTTTCTTTTCGCGACTTCGAAAGTGCGTATTTATTGAATAATTAATAAAATCCCTTAATTGGCAGCCCATATATCCTATCATTTGTTAGGGTTTTCTTAAAGGAGCATGTAAACAAGGAGTGTTATCAGTTTCTTCATATTTTTCAGACCGAATGCGTACTCTCTTTATGCAGGAAAAATGGCTTATTCTGTTATGCATTATTCCGTGCTTGGCGGTGATTCCGTCGTATGCCGCTTTCTCACCGGAAGCTGGTCAACCCTGGTAATTTCCATTCTGGGCAGCCTAACAATACCAAGTTCTTCTGAGAAAACTTACATTTAAGGTACCAGTCGCATATCGCGAAGAAATGTGCGTTTCTTGATGGTGGTTTTTGGTACATGAGGTATAGGCATTAGACTTGAGGTGTGAACCCTGTAATACTAACTATCGTGGTTTCTCGTGCAGATATGTACCAGGGCCTTGTCCTGCCATCCTACCATTCACAACTTTTATGATATAGCAGACCTTGTCAGTGCGATTTCTTTGCTGAACATACTCACCTAACTTGCCATTCCCGCGCAAGAAACCTGGGAAATTAAACACTGTACGTGAAGGAGCTGATACCAAACACTTATTGCCTCTTAAAATGGCCCTCACCACTAACCCTTAAAACGCTCTTGTCTCGTTGGGACACCCTTTCTAGGTCCTTGATGCTCAAGCCATCAGAGCTGTCGTCACATATGCGTACATGAATCGCAAAGGAGCATGCTCGTCCAATGAAACGCATTTTAAAAACTGTTCTAATTATGCAACCTCAAATCCCCCAAGGTAACGTTGCCACACTTCTTCTACTTTGAAGACAAGGAGGCAGAATTGTGTGAGGATTTGAAAAGCCCTCATGTTCAGACCAACCTTGATGATCTTGAGAATAGGAACACTCTTCAGACGAGAAAGGCCATCAAAAAGCCGATGTCACAGGTGATGTGTATCTGCGAGATGCTACGTTTTTAGTCGGCAAGAACAGATAGCCCCATTGCCTCCAATTTGGGTGTGTTGCTAAATTAGTATTGTAACGAATGCTATAGCTCTTTGGCAGATTCAGTACACATCATATGCGACAGGCTTGATGCGCTTCCAATCATGAAAGAAAGGGTTTCCCGGGAAGACCACGAGGGAGCGCTGGTGCAAGCAAAAAGAGGCCTTCAGATTTCCACAGGTGTTAGTTATCAGCGTCCCTCAAGCAACATTCGCAGTTTTATGGAATGCAAGCGATGAGTAATTTCCAACACTAGTAATCACTCCTTTATACCTAGCCCCTGACGAGGTCTATTATATCTACAAAGTGGAACGAGAGTTGTTCAAACTTGAGGTGTGACCATCATAAGTGACACTTACACACTGTTTCCATGTGACCAACAGTAATTCCCTTTGTATTCATAACTGCTGCTGCAACAGCTTATTGCTGCATTTTGATGGATGAAGGAACAGCTAACACCAGGTACTATTGACATCGTCGTCTTTATGCAAACAGTATTTGTGCTGCATTGTCCGGATTACAAGCATTCGCCAAATATACATGGGCAATATGATCAGCATTCCGTCCTTGGCAGCGGTGGTTTAAGGAGACGGCCCTGTCAGCAGGCTTAAGGTGGGACCCTTTTGGGTCGCGAATGACGCAATGTAGCACTTAGTGCGACTATGGGGTGTCTGAGGGGGTGAAGAAATAACTTTGAAAATCTACTCTTGATCCTGGGGCCCATCCGCATTTTTGGTAGGAAAAAAAAAAGTTTTTTGCGGCCCAGTGTCCCTACCAGGGCATGTCCACATTAGCCCATGATGGTGTGAAGGACACGGAGGCCCCCTATAATCTTGGGGGGTGGGGGGGTAACAACACTAGTGCCATTATTTTGCTGTTCTTTTTCCCCCTTTTCCTTTTGTGGGGGCCTGAGAGCCAACATTTTAGATGGCCCTGTCATAGCCTGCTTACCACTGCTGACTCTTAATCCACCACTCGGTCTTGGGAGAGCTCTAACGTTGACGAAGATGTGTTCTGATACCCTTGAAAACTTTCTCTGCTCAATGTGTATGGACGATCTACTTTTGCATGATGTGATGATGCTCGTATGTCATTTTCAAATTATGCACCCAGGGATTTGAGTCAATCCTACTTACCATCAATCATCAGATCCGTCCTTTTTCCACCCCTGTATAAGCAGCTCATGCAAAATGTTCATCGAGTGCACTAGTTACAATGATTGAAGAAATGTAATTGCTAACACATGGATTCTTTAATCGGAGAACTGGATGGAAAGATGTCGGCAACCACATGATCAATTATGTGTCCGGGAATCAACGTACACTCAAGATGTTAGGATGACTTCATTCCTTTTGACGAAGATGGTGACGATGATGAAGATTGGCTAGTAATATGGAATGATCCAATCTGCAGTTTGGGCACTATGTTACTGATGGCATGGATATTTAATAAGGAACACGAAGTAGGCTAACTGTACTACATTGATGTCCAGAGGGTGTTTTGCATCATCCCCACAATGCAATGCAATGTGCCTGTACTCACTTGTAATGTAAAACATGTCAGTACAAACGCTTTGTGAGCTGAAATAAGGTATAGGTCAGGGTTTGTTATGTGTTAAAATAGAATTTTTGTGGATCGCATGACCTTAATTCAGGTGAAATTTCCAAAAACGGCTGCATTGTGGGATGACTCTGAGTGCTTTCGGTCTGTATACTAATGCATATTGCATGCTGACTGTATGGGTTACACCGGTTGCACTGACATAGGAGAAGATGTTACGATTTTGGGGCGGCCCTTATGTCACTCCCCTCCAGCAGTCCTAAACCCCCAGTTAGATCATAATTCATCCTTAATGTCCTTTTTTGGAAAATGTTTGCCTGAACTAAATTGTACCGAATTTTAGATTCCAAAACCTGCAAATTTCCTCACACGTTCATTTCCTAAGTCTACTTTGTCGGACAAAACATTTCCCCCAGGGGGGGGGGGTTTTGGATTTTGGTCGGGTACCCATGCGCGTTCCAAAAAAAAATAGGGACTATCTTGCAAATGCGGACTACCGCTAGGGGTTCGAATCACAATAAGCCATTCTAGTCCCGCTAGGGGTCACAAAGCAGTTGGTGATTGTGACTGGGTCAATGATACAATAGGAAAAATTGAACCTAAACTATCAGCAAAATCACCCTTTGTGTTTAAGGTTTTTCTTGCGTAGCACAAGTGTCAATTTTCTTGTATATTAGATCTTTTAGGTATATCTTTTATTCACGTATTTAGAAACAGTCACGCACGGGGTATAATTTCACTGCAAAATTGTCCATTAGGGTATATTTTTCACTGAAAATTTGCCCAAAACGTGTCCCTTTAGGGGTATATTTTCCCTGAAAATTGTCCATTAGGGGTCACCTTCAGAACCCCTGGAACGAGCATGGGTACCCAACAACCCCCTATAACCCTCCCCGGCAGTTTCCAAGTCCCCAATTTCGGAAGTCGGGGCCGCAAATATGCCTAACAAAACAAAGAAAAAAGTTATTGCCCTTAATGGTTCTTGCATGAAAGCATAATGTCTCAGACACCTTTAGACCCATTTTGGGCCTTTATGAACCGTTTATGGTTCTTCAAGGTTGTTAATTTTGTTGGTGGTGAGAGAGAGAGGGGGGTACTTCATAAGCTTTCTCAAAACTTAAACCAGTTGGCAGACCCGTTTAGGCTTCTACCGAGTCAAAATGGTTCTGAGGGGTGCCCGAAGAAACCATTTTCTTCATTAAGAACTTAATCCATATGTACCTGAATGACAAGATTTACACTTTTTTCGAAGGCGGCATAACGATCAATTATTGTTGTCAGAGGCAACAGCCTAAATTAGCAAAATTTGTTAAATACGGAAATTGAGTTGGTCAGCTTAAAATAACCGCTATGCAAAATTATAGAAGGGCAACACTTTTCCCTTCTCAGGTATAATGTAGCATATATAGGGACAATTGTGGAAAAATGAAGAAAAATATTGATAGCTTCAGGACAAAGTTTCATTTATATTCAGCCGGTCAGGCAAAAAATAGTCAAAAGTTGCAAAATTCATAACTTTTTGGCCTATAAATAGCTACTGCTTCAATTTCATATCGCAATTTTGATATCACTCGAAGAGATAATTTATTCTCTTTAAAATGATACCCAATTTGTTTATGTTACTCTTTATATGTGATCAGTAGCGATAGAATACTATATTGGTGACGACATGCAAATTTAGAGGTCATTGCCTCTGACGTCCACGCTCCACCGTCGCGACACTTAGACTTTTGCGTTTCGTGGCCTAAGAATTTCCCTATACAAAATATCATAACAAGACACCTGGTAAAAAATCAGATTCTTGCTGGTATCTCCCGGTCTATAATGGTCACGACATAGTGGTCGAAATCTGCTTTTTTTGGTCAAATGAGTTATAGTTGATTCTGGTTGCTTTTAGCCTCTTTAATGCTACAACCAAAATCAAAGTGAAATTACATCTCCTAACCAAAATAGCCGCAGTCGAATAACAGCATTTGTATAAAACGGGTTCACAAACAATCGAAATACGTATTCGATAGCTTTGCGTGTCCAAAATACTCAAAGCACACAAAGAAATTGTGAACGTACGTATTCGCTGGTAACAAATTTGCTACTTCAGTGATCAAAATCGATAATAGGTCTATCAAGAGTTAAGGCAATCGGTGAAATTTACCTTTCATTACTTCATGAGGGATGGTCATGTATTACATTTTAATTTTTGTGTTTTAATTATGTTACTTGTACTTATTGAAACCTTCGGTCTGTGCGTCGTGAAAAGGGAATTATCCAAGTTTGGTAGTTTTAACATTTGTACAAATACACCAAATTTACAAAATGTCAGTATTTTATTTATTAAAGGGGGGGGGGGCATGTGAAATTAACCCTCGTATTACCAAAGGGGAGGGAGTTACCACCCAGGTAAACTTTCTCTCGTTCTTAAAACGTTAAAACTTTCGTTAAGTCTTCCATATAATTATTTCACATCCTTCTGCTCATTTTGGCGAAACAAATGTGAAGGTAGCACCGTACCAGGGTTGCGTCGGAAGTCGAAGGGTGGTAGGGGTTGCTAGCTTCCTCTACTTCCCCATGTTATTTGAAAAATGCAGCATGCTGATTGGTCAGTTTACTGGCCATCTTCTGCAATAATGAGCCGCTTATGCATTTTCTTGTAATTTATTTTATTAATCAGCATACAAAATACACATAAATTTAAGGCATATTAACTTAAAAACCTATACAAACAAACAAACAAAATAAAAAATTTTAAAGTTAATAGAATAGAAATAAGGTTTTGTAGTATCATCTATGGGCTCATAAGGTATCCTCGGGCGGGAAAAAATAAAAATATTTTTAGCTTAAAAATATTTTAGTTTTTCCGACTTCGGGCATATTCGGCCTATAATTGATATTGCATTACCCTTTAGTTATTAGTCATTTGTTTAAATATTGTGCACTGGATGGCTCTAAAATTATATGTTGATTAAAACAATAGGCATTTTTCCATTTTTGGGGCCAACCCCGACATGTGAAAATCCAATATTTCATACTTTTTTATGCAAATTTCATTTTTTCATTGTATACTCTGAATCTGTGGAAATTACCACTTTTGCCAACTTGTGAACTTTGACGTCATTGTTATAGGTTATGTTGGAAGCAGTAAGGAAAACGGTGGACAAATGCTATCAACGGGTATACTAACATCGAAATCGTCTATTGCTTTATAATAAGAACTCTCGGGGTGTTTAACACCCCACCCCTTAGAAACCGTGTTACAAAATAGACTTGTAAACTTTGCGAAAATTTGATTTTCTTTGATGTAACTTTGATATTCTGTAAACTAAATTATTACTAATATATACATCATTTAAAAACACTCGCCTTCAGGAACAAATTGAGATTTTTCTTTGGGAAGGTGTGTGTATAAGCGTTATAGTGCCATCTAAATGTTTCTCGTAAATTCAACCCTCGTGTCACCAGAGGAAAGTTTTGGGACAGCGTCGATTAGTTGGGAGGGGAAGGCAAAAAGACAAAAGAAAATAGATGGCCCGATTCACCTGTTTCATGAACGAACTAAGATAATCTGGGCTTTCATGTGGACGTAACTATTACAAAGAGAGTTCAAAGACCTTTGTGTTCCGTGTAACCAAAACACGGCGTCAAAATCCAGAACATTCAACTCACCTGTTCACACGAATACCATACCACTGAAGCAAATGCGATTAGCCATGATTAGTGAGAACTGTTGGAAGGTGTTATAAATGCGCTTACGTGACTTTAATGCTTTCATTAAACATAGAATGGATTTTTCTTGCTGTCGAGCTACATG
>JAMKCH010036954.1:0-69383 GCA_023653785.1 Ophioderma brevispina
ACAACTCTGATGTTATGATTCCAATCTCCAACTCTAAAATACAAATAAAATCATAAAACTAAATTTGTTCGGAGTGGGATTCGAACCCACGACCTTTTGATAACAAACGAGCGCCCGGACACACGCCCACGCAATCCGAGCCGGAAGGAAGTCGTTCTGTTGTAATACTTAAGTATAAACATTAACGGAATTAACGCGCACACCATAATAAATGAATAGCGCCCCTATGAGACGAGGTGAAAATATATGCTCCTGAGCTGATATTTCGCGCCAAAATCTCCAAGAATCGTACGGGCCTGAGCAAAACCAAAAGTTTTAAGCTGTTTTAAATCCGGTTTTGTCCCGTATACGGGGGTGGCCGGATCACATCACACTATTGTCTGTTCAATAACTTAGATTGTCACGGTTTTAATTAATTATTTCCAAAAATATACGCTTTCGAAAAAATCACGAAGAAACGTTGTTATTCATCATTGCCGACCCAACAAGACATGGGTTCATTGAAAAAAAATATTTATTATTTGGATTGTTTTATTCAATTAACACTGAGTTTTAATTGGCAAACGACAACAACTGGGTCCAGGTGACTATTGACTTTTGACTCTGCAACTTTGATGGCAGCAAATTCATGAAGTCGGGGCGCTTCAAAAGTACGTTTATACGAATAAATTATGATTGGTGGACCGTGCTTTGATTCAAGGTGTTGCACGAGCATTAAATGGTGGGTAGATAAATGCCATCGTTGAAATAACGATACTTTTATGGAGGTCGTCTGTTTTATTCATTGGTTATGAACAAAAGATACAGCCCCGGTAATGCCGTCATCAAGTAATGCCGTGTGGACTCCTTGGCAGCATCTTTGTTGTATTCAAATTCAGTGCAAGTAACAACGGTTAGGATTGATCTGTTGAACAAAGTTGGCATTATTATTCATACAGTGGCGGACAAGATTGATCGTGAATCATCTCCACCAACACCTTTTTACAAAACCTACAAAGTGGAGTCAATGGAAACTTCCACGAACGTAATATTACTAATGGTACCAAAACCTTTATTCGCTCGTTTTCAAAACGAGGGTGAAACACCCCGATTTTCAATGGATTTGAAGGTTTTAAAATGGCCATTTCCTTTTATCTGTAAAAAACGTCTTAGGTCCAAAGATATCCAAACACTTTCTTTTCGTGATTATTTCGAACGAGCGTATTCTTTTAAATAATCAATAAATAACCGGACACTAAAGTTAATGTTTGAACAGACAGTAGCAATAAGTAATACAGACCACAAACCATTGCATACCGACCTTCCCTTTAAACATGGAAATATAATCCATGCACACTTCTGCCACACTCCTCCGAGTATCCCTCCTACATCTCTAGAGATTTCACTTTTTTTGTTTTAGGTCGTTATTTTATCATTTTATTAACAATGAACTAGAAAGTAAATTTCTTAAGGCGGACCCTGCTCTAACTGTGATCATCCTCACACGTCAAGCGAAAGCAAATGCCTCACCGAAATGTATTGTGAGTCTGCCTGAATAACTGGCATTTGGTAGTTAGTGACTACGACTACTAAGCAATGATTGGAAGGTTCTCGCTAAGTTCAAGCTCATGAGGGAAAGAAAAAGAGATTGTCTCATAATCGTCCACAAACCCCATCCACCAAATCATTTCCCTAACAGGAAACAGGCCACATAATCATTAACCCTATGTATAGAGGTCAGTGCACATAATACACATTTAATGCCAACAGCAAACGACTTCTACACAAAAAAAAAAATGCCATAGCGGGTCTGAGTCGCGAGGTCACAACAGGAAGATGCTTTGCTACACTTGGTAATATGGCGGGGAAACACTGCATAAACATACCACCTTGTCAAGTTACAGGAATGTTGTAGAAACTCTGTGCGGTATATGGGTAGATATGTGCACCCGCCATATTACCAAGGTAGAAAAGCAACTTCCTGTTGTGACAACTCCCGGCGACCAATGATGCGTGCCACTGACCTTTAGAGGTCAGTGGCACAACATGAGGCCTGTGTGCAATTTTGGTTTCAATGCTGAATAGTTTCGAACCCAATTGTGGTTAGGAAACCAGGATTGTGCAAGGGTCAAGTCCCTGTTAGCCAACTTGCGTGGAAGAAGAGAACTTGAACACACACTAAAATAAATGCAACTCGCATGAAAAGTATAGAAAGTAATTATAGAAATAAAACAAAGCATAACATAACATCAACAAAGTCCGAGTCAAGGAACTCCGGCAAGGAACACATTAATATTACAGGTCTAACAAGAAAGCATAAAAAAGAAAAAAAGGAAAAGACAAAATTTCTAAAAAGGGTGGGCCGGGATCAGAGAATTTTAAACATAAGGACCGGGTATCTTGATCGTGTGGGGATACATAATAAAACGGGTAGGCGTTCAAACCCCGCTGCATATAGTGCTTTCATTGTTTGATAAAAGGTTAATTTTTATGAATTTCCGATGTAACATGAAAAAATGTTACTTATTTTTCTATTTTTAAGATCATACGGCACACATTCTTGAGTATAATAAACCATCCACCAATTGAAAACAGTTTGTTATTTCATTGATTTTGTATTCAATTCACATGAATATTGTGATCTAAATGTTATAATGCACAATTTATTATTTGTACAGTACCGAGAAAAAAGAACTCGGACATGAACTTAACACTAAGACTGATATAGGTTCTCTTTTTGTCGCCATGATTCAAAGGTTTATTACGCCATTATGGGTTGGGTACGAACAAGTTACATACGCGTACGCCATTTGGGGTATGAAATAACAACTTACGCAATAAGGTATCTCAAATTAACTACCACCAGTTACGCTCCAATATGTGTCTGTTTTGAGCTGATTAAACAACATGGGTAGACTTAGCACTTTGGTGATTGACCCCCGGGGTGATAGACCTCTGCTCCTTTTTATCTCCCATCTGTTACCACGGGATTATTTCCGAGAAGCGTGAAAACAACGTGAGTTGATCCCTCTAAACTGCGCATCTAGTCAAAATATGCATAGGGGATGGGGTAAAATTGAGTACTGTAATAAATTTAAACGAGTGAAAACGTCACCGTCCCGAAGATTGAAACTCTTTACAACCCCCAAAAAACATGAACTTTTTTGTACTTATAAATAGCGAATTTCCACTCCAAAAAGAGTGACGTCGCTCTAATACTAAAAAGTCGACTCGTTTCGTGTTGTCCTTCGTTAATTCACTCAACGGTTTTTCTCTTTCCCTATTCGTTAACTCCCAAACGGAGTGGATATCCACTCGTTTGTGGAGTCAGTGATTTTACCTCTTTTTGAGGTGAAGTTCGCTCTTTTCATCAAGTAGTCAACAGTTATTTTACAAGAGTTTCACTCGTTGTTAAATTTTCACTCCGTTTACTTAGAGAGATAGAAGACCACAAGGTCGTTTTTGGTGTCTTGATATCGTGGCGATTTGGATCTTTAAAATAATTTCTAACACAAAATATTGCGGCCATTTTTGCTATTTTAACTTAGACCTGTGAATGGAGCCCCCATTTTACTTTTTCTAAACACTTTCGACATAAGGTGCATGCCAGACCATATTTAGTTAGTGTGTGTGAATCTCATGCGCAACACCAGGGCAACCCGGGAGGGCGCCAGGCCATATCTTATACCAAGGGATTGACAGGAACAGCTCATATCGAGCCACGCGTCGCCACGTCTTGCTCAAATGCCTTTCAAATTCAAGACCCCTGGTTTTGTTATAGGTCCTTACATGTTTTTCTGAAGGTTTAAACAGATTTTAAGGAATCGTTTTATGGGTTAAAGCAATAATGGCACATTTTTTTGAGGAAAGAGCCCCCCAATTTTCAAATTTGATATTTTGGCAGAGTAACGTTGGTAATTGGCTAGGGAAACTATATACCTGCTCTGCTAACGAGAGAATGCAAAATGCGTATTTATCATAAAATAAGCGATTTGTGTAATTAGAAATTGGGATCCCAGATATGGACTTAACGACCGGAGCTGGAAATGCTAAATGTCCGTCCATTATGAAATTTAAGTGGCACCTCGAGAAAATAACTTGACTTGGCACTGAACGCAATAAACAGTAATGGATGAGCGTAGACACGTACATGGCGCTAATTCCCGGCTAATCACATTATAAGGCCTTTTCCAGCAGAAGCAGGGCCGTTGAATATTATCGGGATTCCATATAATATTCTATTACAAGATTCCTTCTTTTGTGAGACACAGACAAATCAATTTTTCAGCTTAAACCATCACAGGTATAGTTTTACTAGTCCAGTTACCCATAGCAATTTGTGTAATTTTTTTGAAAAATTGGGGGCGCTCTTTAAAAAAATGGGGCTATTAATCTTACTGCTTTAACTTTGCACGGATAGCCCTTTCTGAGTGGTGTTTGAGTTGCTTTTAACGTGATTGAAAGTTTGAGGCCCATATACCCGCCACATGGGATTGTAGTATGTAAGGTGTGGAAGAAGGATTGTGTTTGAGGCGACGAAAAAATAAATCCCTCTAATGACAGAAATGATGATATTTCTTCAAAAACTTTAACTTTTTACTCTGCATGCTGTTTTGTTGTTGTTTTCTTTTCTTCTTTCTGTGTTTTTAAAAAAACAGTTTTGATGAGAACTACCAGTTTATTAGCGGAAACATAAGTTCTTTTTTCACCAGAGAAACCCCGTGCCATAACTTTTGCTATTTCCATGCATGTCTTTCCGCATCAGGTTACACACGTCCAGTGCACAGGACCGATTACCATACAAAGCAGGAGCCGGGGTAGAATTGCATGGGCTGCCTAGACTTCTCAAGGTCATCATCGTATGATCGCAACAACCAGCCCAAACATAAACACAATGCAAATTACTTGGTGATTTTATAATAGTTGGTTCGCTCTCGGGGTACTCTAAGGTAGCAAAAACCCGGGTTTAGACACTGATTTATGAATTTCCCCAAATGTTGTATTCATGCGTGTCAAGATGCTGTAATTGCATAAAACGTTTGAATGTGCATGTAATCTTAATAACCTCAAGTATAGTAATTAAACCCGGTAAGTAAGAATGGAGGATTTTTCGGGCCATGGGAATGGCCCCCCGTATATACCAGAAGCGAGGTAGCATGAGTGTATGGCGACAGCAAGACAGCAACAAAAGCACATGAGTGTTGCTGGATAACGTATTCAGTAGGACATAATTTCAATTGGCCGTTAAGACGAGGTTAGAACGAATTCGCAGTTTAATGGTAACTTAACTCCTCTCGAGTGTAGCCGAAGGGCGTAATTATTGCTTGGAGAGGATTCGTGACAGGCAAAAAATAGGAAGAAGGTAAGAGGTTATTGACCATTATTATGGAACGCTCGATTCGGGGAGAAGAGAAAAAAGAAAAAATGTTAATGCTTTTAATAAATATTTTAAGTTATGTATTTTTTTTTTTAAAGTTCATGTGTACCCCCAAAGGGTACGGGAAACAAATTCTTTTGATTTTATGTCCCAAACACTAAGCAAAAAATAAGCTAACCAAAGGCCACATCCAAAAAAAGAATTTGTTACAGTTAAGGTTAAGGCCTACAGAGGGTGTCCCATAAATAAATGCAATCCTCTGCCAGTCTTGTGCTGTTAATTTCAAAATTAATGAGTCCAAAAGTTCATAATCAGATTCTGAATTAAGAAACGAGTTTCGTACATCTGTCCAATTTTTTTGTCTGATTACGGTTACATAGTGTTGAAAACAAAGGTATTAGTACCCGCTGTCAAAATTTACCCCATGCCAAGTTTGCCTTAGATCGTTCTGAAGAGAAATTTAACACCTTTGAAAATTTTAAATAAAATGTCTTGTAACTACAAAAAATCACATGGTACTTTGTTAATCCTGTCTTTTGTTTTAAAATTACTAAACTGTTTGTCCTATTGTTTTATCCAAGGTACTTTTATCAATATGTGCAGTTTAGTCTCTCTACTCATACTTTAGAAATAGACTAGCCTAGTACTTTGTCAAATTAAATTTTATCATTGTGTCTGACAAATTCGCGCGTGAATATTGCAAATTGCCAGCGGAGGACTTATTAAATACCAAATGAATGAAAAATTTGACAATGGTATGAATTATGAAAAAGGATGTTGAAGACTTTTCCCGTAGTTTGATAAGAACCAAACAAAACAAACACCAAATAAATAAAATCCATGAACCCAATCAAACGTGAGTAGTTACATCAAAAACAATGTCAGATGTCATTGTGAACAGAAACATTTCCCTTATTTGTCAAAAACATATTGTCTTTAAATGTTTACTGTTTAGTTTACAAGGTATTAATGGGTTAATTTGAAAAAAACATTAATGGTAGGAAAAAGAAGGAGGGAAGGACGAAGAGAATAACCAATTCTTAAATTCCTTCAACTTATTTTGAAGTTAACGATGAATGGAAGTAGTGACAAAACCTTTTGGACTAAAAATTTAAATCCGTGAAAAAGGCTTACGCAAAAAGTTCTTTTGATTTGAAAAATAAACCTTTAACGAGTTAAAAAACTGTTTTTATAAAATCATTTAAGATTTATTATTGAATCTAAAGGAACTTGTTTGTTTAAGTCCCAACCAAGGTTTTGTCACTAATTCCGTCACATTAGAAGTAAAACATAAATTAAGGAATTAAAAGAGAGAACACCCATACGTAAAAAAGATGCCTTGATTGTGTATCAACTCAGGCCACAACTTGGAAACGGCTTTAAAGTTTTAACATGTGGCTTTACCTTAGTCATCGCATATTGTTCTAAAATCAGTCGTGAAGCCAAAAGTAGATGATGAAAAGTGAAATTTGAACAGTATGTGGCGAAAAGGATAGACCTTACAACATATCTCGAAAAATTTCAACCATTTTTTTTTTAAATAATTGCACATTTTTTTTTTTTAAAGAACATTCCATTTTGGTAATTTTAATCCCTCCGCTGCAATTTGCCTATTCACCGGTCAGACCCACCCTCTAGCTCCCCCCTTACCCGTTTGGGCCCCGTCGCTCGTTTCCTCTTCTTCCCTATGCGGAGCGGACAAAAGACGGGGGACAGACGCAGATATAGAAAAGACAAGGGGACGGGAAAACAAGAAACGGAAAGAGGGGAGGAAGGGGAGTGGGAAAAAAAAAAAAGGCAGGATTAGTACAAAGAGAATTTTTGTTTAAAAGGACATGTTATTCAACTTTTGAAGTTGAACATGCTTAACGATTCTCAAGGGCATCAACACTTGGCATGCTGGAATGGGGTAATTGACCGCGGGTAACATAATAGCTTTTGTTTCAAAAGTAGTGAACCGTATCAGACAAAATTAAACACACACAAAAAAAACGAAACATTCTAAAAAGAAAAAAATAATAAAATTTAAATAATTCTCAGTAATTTGAAATTATAGCACCAACTGCGCGAGGATTGCATTATTTTGGGACACTCTGAGCATTCGAAAAGGGCGGGGGTACGGTGGGGTGGGTAGGTACATAAATGAACTCTTTCATTTTCGAGACGGATACGATACAAGACTCCTTACCAATGGTGGCTCTTACTCCATATTTTGTATGCAATGGGGGGGTCATTGTAAAATTTGTTTAATAATAATAAAACAAGATTCTCGCACAAAGCTGGGCCGGGTTTTTTAATTTAAAATTGTAATAAAACTCAAAATAAAGGCCTTAAGGTGCATTTGGTGTGCCAAGGGCCTCGGAGCCGTCGGTTATGGGGATGGGTAAGGCAAAAGAGGGGGTCAGCGGGTTTGTGCCGGGCCGGTCCGTCGGTTTTGTGTGAATTGTTATCAGTAAATATGCGTGATATCCAAAAGGGGGAACGTAGAGGTGGAGGCCAGGCCGGGTGCTATTTTCCCAGAAACAATCCGATTACTACCAGCCATTGTCACACACTTAATACAAATGATTCCAACCAAAATTTAAATAACTTAATTTGGTTACAAGTTGAAGGAATAGCAAATCAGACGCTCTTACCCCAAATGACTAATTCTAGAGACAAACAACCTATATTCCAACGCAATAAGGGATGAATAACTGGAAGAATAGAATCCCTGGTGGAGGGACCAAAGAGGGCATAAAATAATTTTTAAAACCAAAATTCAAATAGGGGAAAAAGTACCTTTCTTTTGCATTTTTGTTTGACAACAATCGGAGCTAGCTTCCGTTCAAAAGTTAGGGTTGAAAAATTGTCGCCTCACGACTTGAAAATTCCTCGTGATCATTGCATATTGTTTCCTCAAGCTTGCCCGGTATTGATTTTTTTACACTTTAAACATGCTCAAAAGTAATTAAGCTTTTGACCTCTAATTTTCCACAATTATTAAATAACTTAAAGTGGCTTATTTTGTAATTGATAATACTTTCAAAATATCAGAAAAAACAGTGTTTCTAGTCAAAATTAACCGAATCTCTCAAAGTAATTTTTAAACGATATGTCTTCGCTTTCTGCGCCCAGGATCTGTAAAAAGATATAATCATAGAATGATGGGATAAAAAATTATAAAACAAATCAATAGGACTATATGTTTGAAATAAATTCCACCTAGCCCCATGAGAACTTGATTAAGGGGCCTTAATACTAAAAAAGAAAAAAACAATACTTGTTTTTTATTTTTGTTTTTAACTCACCGGCAACATCGTATTACTGGAACGACGCTCTTCCAACTGAGCTACCAAGCCTGGGCTCGATAGAGGAGCGATACCAACATAGTTATGTTCCGAAGGTGTCAATCGCTTTTTTTCTTGGGTAGCATACATAACGTATTATAAGCACCATTTATTTTTGTTATAATTTATATTATTAAACAGAAATAACTTGTCTCTGTATGTGTTAGTAAAAGGTTGTGATTTTTTTTATGAAGATATCAATGTGAGCTTATTATTTCACACACATTGATAGTGTATGTTGTATGCTATTTAGTGCAAAAACAACAATTGGTTAAAAATGTAGGGGGCGGCCCCCTCATCTGGCAATTCTTGAGCAAGCCGGGGGGGAACTTAATAGCAACCGCGAAGTCAAACGGCATCAACTCCGGCGTAACCCGAAGCTCGAGTGCTAGTCTTTTTCAAGACTAACGTAGGAGGGCGCTGGTTAACCAAACTTGATAACAATAAGTGGGATCTTTGTAATAAACTGGAGACGAGACTGCCATAGTAAATGCACGAAGTATTCCATGAACACACAAACAAAAAAACGTTTGGGTGATTGTGTAATGTCACTGGATGGGGCCGAGGCTGCCCTAAGAATTCCCTAAGTTACCCGATTGGTGGAATCGCCAAGCCCAAATCGAGGAGGTCGTGCCCCCTAGCCCCCCCCCTTTTTTTTTTTTGCCACACAACCCATGCCCTTCTCTTGCACTCTCTGTAATCTCTCATGTATTTCCCCTTTCCCGCCCTCAACTCTTCTCCCTCACCCCTCCACGATCCTTGGAAAGTATCCCTGCTTCAGCATCTTCCCACCTACTTCTCTCCTCTCTGCTGGTTGGTACCCAGTCTGACACTCCATGACTGTTCCGTCTTCTTGATGCTCATCTCATTTCATGACTGCTGAGCTCTTGGTACCAGCTATTCACCTTCTTTCCTAAACTCTCTTCCCCGACCTGCAGTGTAACAATGTCATCTGCATATCATCTTCCTCCTCTACTACCTGCTTGATTTTTATCATAGTCAAGGAAGGTAATAAATAGCAGTGGGCTTAGTGCCGACCCCTGGTGGAGGTCAACTTTGACTCAAAGCTTTGTTGTTCCGGATGCATGTCCTCACAACTTGTGTGCGGGTCCTTAGTGGAGGCATCATCATCTCTCCTCTTGTACTGGCCATACTGCCTAAGCACACTGGTCTTATCACACCTTGTCATAGCCTTCTCAAGGTCTATAAAGGCCCTCTTGCCGTCCCCCTTTTTCTCTTTATCTGCCTGATGAATGGCCATGGGTCAGTCGTCCCACACCCCTTTCTGCGCCAAACTGCTCTTGGCCCCTAACCGGTGTTATATCTATTTCCACACTGATCTTGCAACCAAGATCATCCACTTTTACATACAGTGGCTGTAGGACCCTGTGCTACAAAAATTATTGCTCATACACCAGACGGCAATTGGTATCAACTGATATTTTAGAATAATATTTTCTTAGGATTATACTAAAACCACCTTAGTAAAATGAGTTCTAGAAGCAGAAATCCACTTTAATTTTTTACCCTCTAGGCAACATTCGAAAAAAGCTTACTCCAACGTCTCTACGTTGAATAGATTCGCTCAACATAATATAGGTCATTCATTATTTAAAAGATTACCTAATAACGTGACTTTGTAAGCCCAATAGTATGAGTATGGTATAATACCATTAGACTAGAGGACTCAAACAGAATTTTGAAACCTTGGCTACTCATTGAAAAGGAGTTGCCAGACAGGGCATTAATCAGCCAGCGGGACGATCTTTGAAAAGGCGCGGGTCCAGTCGACAAATACATTGGCGAAAAAGAGTACCATCGACCAGTTGTTTACAAAGAGCATCCCGTGTATGAAAAAGTAGTTTCACCCTAGCTCACCCTCTCTCTCTCCTCTTTCCCTCTCTTCCTTCCTCTCTCGCCCTTTTCTATTTCTCTTTTCTTCCCTCTCATCTCGCAAATTCTGTATTTTTTACAGCCTATTTCTGTTAACATACGACCTTTGTACAATATTATCAGTTAAATCTTTTATGGTACTTGGCCCAAGATGACAAGGTTCAACATATCATCGCAAATGGTGTACATGGGCGTGGCCATGCTATATTTAAGATCTCGGAGCCATTTTTAGTGCCTCTTGACCCGACCAATAGCTATTATTAGTAGCAGATATTAATTGAACTTGTAACTGTATTATTTATATTGTTCATTTCGTGTAATGTGTAGATAAAGATTTAAATAAGTGGCTTTTTATCTTATGGGAAGCTCATCGAATATTTAAGTACCGTGTGTGGATTTCATATTTAAATCTTTGCCTTACGCAATCACAGGGATCGAATAAAACATTGTTTGCTTGGGTATTTTGAAGGAACATCTTCAGGCGATTCGCAAAAGAAAGAAATGTGGCAAAGGTGGAAAGAAAAAATCAGACAACTAGACCTGCAAAAAAGTAAAAACACGTCCTTTACAGGGTGTATAAAAAATTGTGCATAGGAATGATGTTGACCCTGACATGTTCATTCAACCGTACCTTTTCTGACATAATTATAATAAACATTCTTTACACCACTTATTTATTCTTTAAAAATGAAACAAATTCATTTGAAACTACTTTGTACTCCTGTTATATGGATCTGAGACCTGGACCATGAAGAAAGAGCTACAGGATGGCACCTACACCGAGCTTCTTATGCGAGTACAAAACATATCCTGGCGTGAGCACAAGACCAAAGCACAGATATATGGAGATATCCCTCCAATTTCATCTTCTGTTGCCCAACGCCGTGCACGATTTGCCGGTCACTGTCATCGTGCGATTGATCAAGTAGTCTCAGACGTCACATGTTGGAAGTTACCATGCCAAAACAGGGGTCGTCGCCCCTTTAACTACATTGATGTGATTGCTCGAGACATCCAGCAGGATCCATCTGACATCCCCAACTTAATGACAAACAAGGACATTTGGCGCTACATGGTGAACAGCATCTCGGCTGCGGCCGTTAGATAGATAGACTTTGTACTCTAGGTTAGTAAACATGAGTAGAAAATAATCTTTCCCTAGAGGCGTCCAAATTGGAAGGCTGAGCTTTCGACACTCTAGCGAATGTCATCATCAGAGCATACTAAAAGCCAGATATTGCACCTTATATACAGCAGTAAACAAAGGGAGAGGGAACATCTAAAGATGATCAAATGTACCCAGTAATTTAAGTTTCCGGTTCATTGGTAGAGAATGATCTTTTGAGTTGTCATTCAGAAGGAATTTCTGCTTTGTCCATATGAATGTTAGGGGTAGGATTGATGTACAAAAGCTTCTAAGAGTTTCCTTCAGGTCCATCCAGAAGTTTAGTACTTGTTCACAGTCAATGGTATGTTGTCGTTCCACACATTCGGGCGATGGCCCGTTTTTGTGGTGTTGCTGTATGAGTCCACCACTGTTACCCCAATGTAACACTTGTCACATGAACGCAAGAATAGAGGAGAACACTCCAGGTTATTCCTTTGGTCGGGGTCTTTTACAGTTTGTTGTAGATGATAGTGTGGTTGGTGGTTTAGTAGATGGTGTGAGTAGTCTGAAAATACACCCGTAGATTCTCGTTATGTAGAACTTTGAGCAATAGCCAGAAGTACTGATGCATTTCAGGCAAAATAATGGTTGCGTTAGGAGTTACGATCATTGATTTAGAGGACAGTATCGGCCGTCGCGATTCAGTCTTCATGAACAAAACTGTGAAGGGTAATTGTAGCTTCAAAGCTTGTTGGATGTGAGCCTTTTCAAATTCGTTTCCATATCGGTTCGACGGAACACGCAGAACATTGTCTGCTCTTTGAAACAGAGATCGGAGCACGGAGGCGTTTGGTGACACGGATGCATGAGAGTCAAAATTCAAGTATTGGTCGGTGTGGGTCTTCTTGCGATAATTAGGACAGTCGCGTCCAGAGTAAGGTCAGGTTTCCTCTTAACCAAAACATTGAGGAATACGATCTGTCTCCTCTTCAGTATTGAATGTGATGACAGCTTTTCGAAGGGCCCAGTGAGGTGGTCAAAGAAAGACGGTAAATGGTCTCGATCTGTAAACAAGAACGTGTCGTCCACATTACCGTTTCCATGTGCGTGATAGATTCGGTGCAGTCAGACGGGCTTCTTGCTCATAGGACTGCATAAACAGGTCAGTACCGGTCGGTGGATACGGGAAACCCATAGTTAGCCCATCAGTTGGGAGTATATGGTCAACCTTCAAACATGAGTACCGGGTTTAGTCAAACAAAACTCCAACATCTGTTTCACGTCTGCGGTGGAGGGATGTCCTGTCAATCATTGTCGCGTCATCTTTGATACGGTTCCATGGTAATGTCAATGGTTCCTTCAGAGGGAAGATGTGAATAGCAATTCTACATCAAAGGATATTAGCATATCTCCAAGTCTTTGAGGGTCACAGTCGATATGAACCTAGCAAAATTTCGCGAGCTGTTCCACATGGGGTCTGTTATTTCGGTCAGAGGTGTAGGTCAACTCCTTGGCTCTGTTGTAGGTCGGAGAGCCAAAAGCACGAAAAAATGGGGCGCAGGTGACCCCCCTTTTGTGGATCTTGGGTAGTCCATAGAACCTAGGAGTTGGACTATTGAGAGAAACAGCCTCCAATAGTCCTGACTATCGATAGTCTTGTCATTGTCGCTGAGTTTCTCATGAGGAACCAGCTCCTGGGTGGATCACGTTTGAGTTTAGCTAGTGGAGCTTGAGAAAGATGGTTTGCATTTATCCGAGTATGCACCCCTTGCTGAGAATAGCAGTAGCACGTCCTTTGTCAGCAGGGAGATCTGAAGTACGAAACCCCGATTTGGCTATCACAGAATGTTAGATAGAGGGGCCTTAGCGTTTCTTTTAAAATGGAAGTCAGAGCATTACGTGTTTTTTTATGGTTGTTTTTGCCCAGATATTTCAGTTTTGATTAGCAGCCACTATCTGAAGTCGGGGCACTTCCTTCGGAGGAATAGCGAAATTAAGTCCGCGCTGCAGAAGCCCAGTTTCTGCTCCAGCTAGGTTTTGCAGGTGGGATAAAATTCAGCACCCATCTTTCCATCAGTAGGAAGGTCAGGTCTAGAGTTGCGTTGAAGGGTCGACTCGTCTCTCAATAAGTTCTATTAAACTGGACAAAAGAAAATGAGCGTATGATTCCAGATATTTCAACTGTGGACTGGTGACAAGCTCTCCATGACCTTCGATAGCACAGACGAGGACGATAGGCCGATAGGTGATGTGGAGAATGTTTGTTACCCTTATTGAAGACAGGATATACATTAGAAAATGTTCAACTGCTCAGACATTACATTCCTTTGTAGCAAAGCTGAAGGAGTCAGGCAAGGGGGAGGCAAGTTCAACAGCAGCAATCGTGACCTAGAACTAGGATCTATCCAGACCACGTCTGTGTCACGTTTGCTTTGTAGCTCCTTCATATTTGGCAGGTGAGGGTTTATGTCATTACCGGTTTGGTTAACTTACCGCTGAACAAAGAGGCAAAGTAATCTCATGCTTTCACCCCTGCAGTGACGAAGTTCGGCTTAAAGATGTTTTAAGACGGATATCTCAGATATGTTCCGCCTTAGGCCCTTCTGGCATCATTCGACATCAAGTCCAGACTCTTCAACCGGATGTATATAGAAAGACCCAGAAATATATTCCATTAGTACCATGACTTAGATGCTGCAAATTCTTCGTCCAAAACCTCGTTAGCCATCAGAGATCTTCGTTTTCCATCATATGACGCATCTGGAATATGTCGTCCAGCATACATCCCGCATCTTGGAATCGGACATTTTTAAAAGAAAGAAGTTTATTCGCTATCTCGTGCAAACCGTCAGCACAATATTGGGAATTATTATGGTTAATGCCCTGATATGCTTTTGACCCATTGTGTATGTATCTTGTCACGGGATTTATACAAGTAAATACTCGCATGCAGCCAGACAGATCTTCGTCCTGGAGACATACAAATGGACAATGCAGTAGTAGAACAGCGCAAGCTTCGAACGGTTGTGTCTACAAGGTTTTGTACACGCTGGCACCCAATTTTTGTCCAACAATTACGTCTCAGATAGTGCCAAGGGAGATTTCGCAGTACTCCTACGCAGAAGATACGGCACTTGGGAATAGATGCTGATTCCTTTGAGGGCCTTATTATAGAAAACAATTATTGCAGAAGAGACTTAACACAGTAAAGCAATGTCTTCCATCGATTTGCACCTGAAACTCGAAATTAGCAAATCTAAACACAAGACCGTCAGCTCTGTTTTTCACCTTACAAATCGATGCGCAAAAAGAGAACTTAAACATCACCCTAGATAACATGCCACACGACCCAACACGAAGAGTACATTGGCATCGAATGGACCGCAGCCTGACTTTCAATCAACACGCCAACGTAGTAGTTGACAAGACGCAGTCTCGTGTCAATCTCCTCAGAAGGCTCGCAGGAATGGATGAGGTGCATCTTTCGACACTTACTTACATCAACTGTTGCTTTTTAATTATACTCAACTAACGAATTGACACTGCAAATGGGAGTCACAGCCGTACACTCCCACAAGATTGATGTCGTTATGAATGATCGAAATGGGACTTGTTAGTGGTTGCCTTTGGGCGACGCATGGGAGATATATTCCGCACAATTCCGTCTGTCATAGCTCCTGCAAACCTTAGGAGGAAAACCTTCAGACGATCAAGCCCGCCAAGAAATGTGATGAACCTGGCAGCCTAATCCCCCACCAAATACCCGTTGAGGATCAGAGAATTCACGGAATCATTTTGCTATCCAATCCGTGACAACCTCAGTTGCAGTATCCCTATCGGTCATCTGGATCAATGACAAGGGGTCTAAGCAATGGTCATCCTCAACCTTGAACCTAAAGCAGTTGTGGACAAGCCAAACTAGCAAGCCCTAAGAATTGACCTGATGGGAAAGCACGGGTCAACCTACAATAGGACTCAGAAATGGATTGGCCGTACAAAGCACTTCCTGCAAAGATCGGTTGTGGAACTTTAACCAAACAGGCGATTTAGAGGGGACTGGAAGTGAAAGAGTTTGCGCTTCAGGGTAAAATGTGAATTTTGAAAACAAGTACTTTAGGCATTGATATCCATTAAATTGATGGAAGCACTGCCATCTCTCTTAATTGGATCCAGCTTGAGGTTATATAGGGGTTAAATTTTTAAAATGCTCCCATCAAGTTGAAAAAGCAACGCGACACTCAGATTCTAAAAAGGTGTGTGTGGTTTACACTTCTATGACCTATAGTTTAGGAGTTAATGGGATGAAACTGTAAAAATTGGTAAAAAACGTCAATTTTGGTGTGTACTGGGTCAAAAAGGATTTAAAAGTTGCTTGATTTCAGGAATCTTGAGATGCAAATGTTTCCTAGCTTAAAAAGGATTGAACATAAGGAATTAGTTTGCCTTATTGTTTAGGCTTAGTGTTCATGTTATCCAACAAAATAGGTTCGCAGGTCCAACATGTTTGTAGGGAATCCAATAGCTGCCAATAGCTGTCGACTTATTCGCAATTTTGGTTAATAAACCAAAAAGTAGGTAATCGTCAAACTATTCCTATATGTCATGCTATGAGCTGAACGAAACCAATTTAAACAACGTTTTACAAGAAAAATGGATCAAACTTTTAACTTTTTGACCCTTACAGAACCAAAATTGACTTTTTTCACCATTTTAACAGTTTTTTACCCATTAATTCCAAACTATAATCCATAGGTGGTATAAACAACCTTTGGAATCTTGTAACCAGACAACACATCATGGTTGCTTTTCAAACACAATCGGGACATTTTAATTTTTTTACCCCTGTTTAACCTTGAAATCCAAGCGGGGGCCATGAAAGGGGTTTGTCGTAGCTAAGTGCTTCCATCAATTTTGTTTGATTATTTACACGGTAAGGATAGAAGGATTCATCCCCCACATCTCAACTTTGGCAGCTTACCCTAACCCCGGGTAAGGTGGTTTCGCTAAGATGGCGCACCAAAGGATTTAAAACTAACTCTTTGGTACAAAAATCGAGCATGTTTTGCACCGAGAGAGAGAAAAACTCAAGGGATACCCCTTGCCAGGGGTTAGACGGGGTTAACACTTTGTATGAACTTGGTTAGACATAATTGCGATATAGAAAATGCAGACAGATCATCAAATCAATCATACCGTAGATATAAATATAACTATGGTGGTCTCACTAACAGTGTGACCGAGGAAAATGTGAAGTAAAATTAATAGACGCCAATTGAGAGCGATTGATGGCTGAACTGACGATATATTATAAGGGACGGGGGTTACCAATGTGGCATATTACGGCCTCTTACTGAACACAGTGTTGTTAAGCAGCCTGCATCACAGTTGCCATGAACTTAATCCATCACAGCATTTGACCGATAGTCTTTCATATCATAGTAGTTGTTTAACGTGGTGTGTGGAGTTGGGCAGAGTTCGATTTCTACCCCCAGGCCAGACCGGTCGTTTTGAGTTTGGGCCCATCCACCAGCAACAACACAGTCCGATCAAATTGAAACGAATTAGTGCTTGGCACATTTACTATGTGATTCGATACAGGGCTTCGATATCGAAAAGACTGTTGTGGCTTGTGGGTTTTCTCAATTTTCGTAAAGTTTTATAGAGAATAGTTGTTTCAAATGCCAGATTTTATTTAAAAAACCCAATCCACGTAAATGGGGGGATGTGAGTTTAAGGTGTTTTTGCAGCAGGAAATGTTTGTGAATTATGAGCCACATGGACGATTTACATAGCAGATAACATAAAGAGCAATTGGTCATAATTCATTCAAAGTTAGGTAAATGTTTGCTACCTATGAGAACAGTTCTTGAGGAGAGAGGAAAAAGGCAGGTGAAATTGAAGTAGAAGTCAATAAGTCCAAAATGCTTTTTTTTTTAAAACTGCATGACTCCACATTCTTTTAGTAAGTATAATAAGCCATAAATAGGGAAGGCTATACGCAAGATAAAAAACGAAAAAAAAAATACTTTCTATTGGGGCAGAAATTAACAAGATATCGCGATAAAAATAAAAACGGCAGGACAAAACAGGATTAAGCCGACGAAAACATATTTCATGCTATAGTATTTGGGAGGTATTAGTTATTTCCAGGGCGAGTAAGTAAAAAAACTGACCCGGATGGGGTCCTGGCATTTTGATTTGTAAGCAATATATATATAACATATGTGTCGGTATCATCTAAAAGCTTAGTTCCTATCTTTAATTTGATGCCAAAAAGATTAAAAAAAATCACATCGGTTAGGTAAGACTGAGCTAACAGTGTTTTGAATAAAGTAGTTTGCGCTCTGTCCACGGATTCACATTTAAAGACTGCGTTCAGCGAAACCAAATCAGTGTCCGAAGAAAAATGAGCTATTTATTAATTGCAGAATAAATGTGACGCTAGTTAACCCCACAAAGAATTCAGTCACAATTTACCATAGATGCCATTCTTAAACATTTCTACGTCCTTATCACTCATAAAAATCATTTGAAAAATTGCGTACTGTATCCATTCTGAGAGGGACTTGAATGAACATACCACATGAAGGAAGCATGACACGGAACAACCTCTTTCTTGAGCGGTTCAAAGTCTGTATAATTTGTAGACCAAAATCATGTCCAAAGCTTGAAAAAAAAGTGTTGTCAAATCAAACTTACCCCCAATCTCAATGGCTTTAACAACTTTAAGATACCCTTATTGACCATGAAACATCTAGAACAGTACCCTTATCATCATTTTTTGGAGTATTGCTAAGTGGTCGCCGTACATTGACATGGAAAGCGAAAACAACGCAAAAATAGGCATTTTGCCATGATGTTATTATGTAAGATGCTGCCCTGACAGATGATGTCATTATGTGAGACCCATTGTCAGCTAGGGAATGTTTTTGCATTTTATAATGTGTGGTATATCTGTCTTTTAAAAAATTGAGAACTTGTGAAAATCCTCATACTTATATAAGAAGAGATTGGAGAGGCTAGATTTGCCAGCAGCAGCAGTTGTAATCAAAAGCTATACAGTATAGTTTAGTTTTAATCTACAATAATGGTGATTTGTTCTTAAATGGCTACTAGGGGATGTATTATATATTGTAAGTCTACGGAGCTTGAAAAGCTGAACTGTCTGCTTCAGTCTTTAAGCCAAAAAAGAGCTTCATTTTGGAATCATAATTGTGGGTCTTAAATGAGGGGACATTGATGTAGGACTGTGGTGTAGAACTGGATTGTATTGCGCCCAGAATATTAGTGTCGATCGAGGAAACTGCTGGACAAAAAAGTTTCTACCATGTCTACGGGACTGAGAAGATTCACATGAAATATACCATGGATTGATGTGAACTTGTAAGCTGTCATTTTGGAGTCTTCGATCCCTGTTGTGGGACATAATAGCGTTGAACTGCCAACCACGTCCTTGAAATCTAGGACCTTGGTGCAGTCTAAATAAGGATAATAATCTAACTTATCTATAATTTAACTGGTGCACCAACTATTTCTGTGTTGGTTCATACCAATTTTTTTGAAAAGCAGTAATTTCTGTGGCAGAGCCAAATGTTTCCTCTATTCAGAAATTTTTAAAATTGTCTAAACATCCAGTTTAAGTGAAGCTTGGAGTTTGCCGATAAATGTCACTAGAATTTAGAGGGTGACTTATTTTTGTAGCGTGGTTTCTTTCACAGTTTGAGATATAATAGTGGTATCAGAACCACATGATGAGATAATATTAGTACTGGGCCTGTACATCTAATAGTCTTACACATTTTTCATGCCAGAGATTGGTATCCAGTCATTCTTCAGATAGTGTATGAACGCTGCACTACCCCCACGTCTTCTTACGGCGCGATATCTTGCGAGGATAGCAACATTCTGGAGATCATTTGTATTAGTGCTTCAGGAGCTAGTTAGTTGTGAATCGGCTTAACTAGTTTGCTAGCTATTGAAGAAAGTTTGACGTCATACTGTTTCAGCGAAATGCTGTGTCCATGAGCACCTTTTGACAGCTCGGCTCTCCGCCTGTTTCCAATGGAAAGGAACTAGTTGACACAATCTGTTGTACATGTATTGTTTTCCCTTGTTTTCAGTGGTATTACTTTAGCACTCCGCGCGATTTTAACATGGTTTGAAGTCAAATACTGACCTGCATTGTTGAATCTCCAGAAAAGACGCTAATGTGAATGTAAATTACCGGACAGGATGTATATGGATACAGTTGTTAAGGTGGAACGTAGATTATGGCTCCATCAACTATAAAGTCGCTTAAGGACCTGCTCACGTTATAGTGTGCGGTTGACGTGCTGGAAGAGTTTAAAAAGGGCAACTGGCAGCCATGTTGACGAAATAGGGGCGACTCAAGATTTTTAAATTTTTCCCAGGCATGGTTGTAAAGTGGGTTATAAAACATTGAAGGACTCTTCATAAGAACACGATTAAGCCCAAATCAGCACATTTACGGGTAAACACAAGAGACCAATTGTTGAGATAGGTGTATCTTCGTTTTTCCAACTGGAGTATTTTCTTTACTTCGGGGGGGCCAAAGTTAATTCCGTGAGCATAAAACCTCTAGCAAGGAAAACAATGCTATACCCAATCCATAATTTGGTTTTGCTCGTGCTTGATATAAATGTGCCACTTGTGGGAACCACATTTACTTCAGTGACTGCTAAAATAACTGGTACCAATATCCCGGGACACCACTCTGACAGATCGAAAGAACTATTGGCAAATTCTTGTGAAACTTGCACTGTCCTTGTTACTAGACCTACCATATCGCAAAAAATAAATTAGGTTTTACAAGGCCTCATGGATCAGGGTTGTAATTGTTTTTAAAAACCAAGTTAACCAAGAGTGCATATAATGCTTGGGGTGGCAGGGTGTTAGATGGGGATTAAGCTTGCTCACAGCATTGTAAATGGTCTGAGTAAACAGCGGTCTCAAATCAATCAATATTCAGATCCTGTCATAAGTCTGCATAAAAATAGAAAGAAACCACATGTGTGTTCCCAATTGAGGAAAACAGATATTATGCATAATTAGGAAGAATTACCTATGTGTCGCCGTCTTTTAATTGAGGCAATACGTGGAAAACTAATCCTTACGCATATCTATGTGTAGCACTTTTGTATTAATGTCCTTCTGAGCAGTATAGCTGAGGGTGACACGTGACCGTCAACGCCGGTCAATCGAAGACAAAGACTGCCGGCAGTATGCAGTGAGGCCATGCAGGGGCTTGTTGCTGTTTAAATTGGCGCTCAATCAGGCGGTGAATAAGGCTATTGAATGCGTGTAACTGTGATGGGCATATACTTCGCACCTCTTAACATGTCAGTAGACCAGGTGCTAACTTGTTATTGTAAATAGTGCTGTGTCAAATCATCTAAAATACATGCATGTATTTCTGCAATAGAAATCACACTAGGAGGGGACCTCCAAGATGCAAGATAAAGTCAGGTACTTGTCCCGTAGGAATCTTTTCTCTAGTTGAATAAATAAATTTAAACAACAAATAATATTTAATCACAGGATTGAGGATACTATATAACTCTGGACCACTTATTATTTTGAAGCTTTTTTAGATCAGGCATTAGCAATTTGTTCACACTTCATGGTGCTACAAGTTAAATGGCACTATCAAGATGATTTGGAAATCAGAAAATCGAAAAAAAATAATGACATCAAAATCAGGTGTTTTTTTTTTTTTTTCCATTATGTAAAATCAATTACAGGTATCCCTACCATAGCTGCAAAATGATAAGGACCGGGGAAAGAAACTTAATAAGGACCAACATCGGCAAAATTTTGTCATTAACTGTCCGTTAGACGAGAGACGACGTTACTACAACCACGTAATTGACCATGGACAATCATATCTTGGTAAAGCTGTCGGTTTCTCCTTTTGTCAATATTGCCTGTTGGAAAAAGAGAACGTAGAGATTTGCCGGACTTATCCTTCACTATTTAGCTATTCCGCTGGCAAATTTCAAAATATTGACTCTTTATGATAAATCACTGACTAGGGTCATTTAATGTTTTGATGAGGACTCTGGGGTTTGTCTATTTGCTTTTTATGCTGTTGTTTGACCGTCATTATGTCGTTATCGTATGTAGTAGTTTTATGCGATCAACGTATAAATGATTTACATCTTTCATTATACTCTCGTCTTTGAACCGAGGAATTGTTCGACAATGCGAGTGTGACGGTGACCACTTTCTGTGTCCGTTTTATTTTTTTTGGTTTAGGGTTGTTTTGGTGGAGATGTAGAGCCAACATGCTAATCAAGGGCGTATCCATGAGGCCATGTTTGGAACCATGGTCTGCCTAGTGTGACCACCAAAATATAAGTAGGAGTGCTTGTCCAATTTGTATGTTATGAGTGCTAAGTTTTGGATTTGAATTTGAGGTCTTCTTGTAATATCTCCAGGGAGTTTTCAAAATTTTTGACAGGACTCTGCGAAGGCGTCAATCGTTTGAAATTGGGTCGCCTCACCTTGTGCGAGTTATGTAATGGTATACGCGCCTGATGCTGTTTCATGATGAGATTTGCTCAGTTGGGGTTGCCTAATGGCAATTTAATAGTATATTTACGCAAAGGTGTCATTTATAATCAATATGATTCATTTTTGATTTGGACACAGAATGTAGTACAAAAACTCAAAAAGAATTCACAAATGTACCTAAAAATAGCAGAAGGCGTTTGGTGTCATACATTGGGGGCATGTGACATGTCTGACCTGCAGACTCTGGAAGTGACCTTTTGAGTAACTGTTGTCAAAGGTTGGAAGGCCCAAATTGTAGAGCCTAATTATCTATAGTACTCGTACATCCCTAGTAAATGGTAGTTACTGTGTTTAGAATCATGCTTAGTGATTCGGGCTGACTGTGTTGCAGGTGAAGGTATACTTAGCCTCATCTTCGACCTCAGATGCATGTTATGCCGCTATGAACCACGTCCTAAAGTGACGACGAACAAAATAAACAAAGCTCAACACACACGTGACAGGCATCCACGCCAACTTACTAAGTGAGAATGTAGTAGATTACTCCGACAAGCCTGCAACAATCTCTGGTTGCACTTTCCACCTAAAGTGGGCTTTAGTAGTTAATGAGTTGCCTTTTTGACTTTGTCAATGAGATTCACTTTAATTACCCCTAACTCACGTACAGCAGAGAAAAAAGAATAGTCCCGTCTGATACTTTTGAGTAGACTCGATAAAAGTAGTTTAATTTATTTTATTATTCACAAAACTGATGCGCAAATTTCTTAGATAAAAGGCAATTTACTTTTTGCCCGATAGACATCGTTTGTAGAACATGAAATCGTCCATTTTATGAAATATCATGCAAAGGGGATAAAGTTGCAAATTCTTTGTTCCTGAAACGTAGAGTTTGATTTCAAGTGTGTACGGTTAAAACATTTCATTCAAAATGTTCTGGAGCAGGTGAATCACTACTGATGTTGCTTGTCCGTGTGTTGCTACGTTAATCACATTGAAAGAAAGGGCTGCTCGGCTAGAGAGTTTACATAATTCTCTTTTACTTGGAATTCTTTTGGATGAAAAGTCAAAGTGCATGCCATCGGTTATCTGGGTTGGGTTTTGCATGTTGCTTATGGATGTATTTGGTTAAGGTTCTGCGCTGAAACACTTTTGAAATGGGGCGAGACTGCCTTATAGACGAAGTGTAAACCTGTATCTGTAATGAGGACGGGGTGGTCGGCAATAGAAGTTAGGAATTAAACGCCAAAGGCGCTATCCGGAAACTGAGATTGAAGTTTCGGCAGACGGGAATGTAAAGGATCTTCCCAGAAGTGGTCGACCTCGCATTACAAAAGTGAGGCAAGAACCATGTCCACTGTTGAGGTCAGCACGGTTATCTCGGAAGACAACGGTATTAAGCATATGGAATGGCCGGCAAGATCCCCTGATGGCCCAATCCCATTGAGACTCTGTGGGATGACACACACAAGAATGAATCCGCCAGGAAATGAAAGAAACCACATCTTTGCAGGATGCAGCTGCTATTGAAACTGGCTATGGCAAGCTAGATGAGTCAGCAGACTGGCGCAAGAGGTTTGCGGAAGTGGTCTTGAGTCATTGATGAAGGGCGGTGAGGCCCTACCCATTATGGAACATGAATCAGCTTTGATTCTCTTGCTGAGGTTATAACCTTTTGAAATGCAGTAATAAATGTTGTTTTTAGGGCAGAAAGCAATGAGACTTGCACTTTTCTGTGTGAAATTGAATTTGCGACAAAAAGTGCAACTTTTTTTGGCTGTAGTTGCATGGAATCATATACAATGGACGATTCATAGGTAAACAAAAATGCTATCGGGCAAAGTAAATTGCTTTTATTTTGTTGATGTAGAAAATTTGCGCATCCATCAGTTTCTTGAATAATAAAAATAAATTAAATACTTTTTGAGTTACGTCAAGAAAGTAATCAGAGCGGGGAGCTTTTTTGTTTTTGAGATGTTGCATTGATAAGAATTGCTAACTTTGGAGACATTTGAACTCTTCTAAACCTCAAATTACGATCACGTATAATATAGCATTATACACACAGAGTACGAAGATTCGATTAGCGGACATACAGTTCTGTAATACCATTGATCTAAATGTATATGTGTAATGCTTACAGCTAGTTGGCTACCTACCCCAATATGTCAGGACCACCAGCGGGTCAAGACTGACTGCGCACTAATCCGTGGCGAGTTGGTGAACCATTCTAGTAACTATACCGTCATGCATCTGCAAATGAAACGGAGAATCCTATCACAACACCAAGTACTGTACTTGCGCTTCCACAGCCCGTGCAGACGGACGGACACAATCACTCGCTCATATCGCTGGCTTATTTCATCCTGAGTGAGCTTCAGGAATCACAAGCTTCTGTATTGGGGATCTTAGGATTTATTAAGATATAATTTCATTAATTTATATAACAATGCTTGTCTTTTTAGTGGGAGTCGTATTGCTTTGGCTTGCATCCTTCACTTGGAAGTTGCCCATTAAATGGTTTAAAAACTTTGTATAACTGTTAGCCTATTGTAGCACTGTATTTAAGAAAGTTAAAAGAAATTGAAAAGATAAGTAATGATCGTTATGTACGATAAAATCACGTCTGTAAATTTTTAATGAGACGAGTAATTGTTTCAGGGATGAATCACACTTCGTTTGTCAACTTTGGTTTAGATTAAAAAAATTTCCTATTCTATACAGTGAATGGGCTGGGTGGAAACTTGGCTGATTAACCAATTAAGGACCAAAAACCTTACCATTTTTAAAGGGTCCAAATGGCATGAAAACTATTTACAGACATACGATTGCAACTGTGGCCTTTACTGGGAAATTACTTCCACAAAAATTTGAAAACAATTTGGATGGTGACATTCTGTAAACGCAATTAAAACATCGGGAGTTAAATGAGCAATTCCTGTCAGCACGGAAAATGATAAAGGTAGTTTGACAGTCCTGCCAGAAATTACAGTGTGTCTATTTCAGTTTTTTGACCCATTTCAAAAGCATTCAGGCCGGGAGATTAAGATATTGTAGTTTGTTTGTAGTTTATAGGTGAAAAGTGAAAGGTGGATTAGCCCGGGATTAGCAGGTACACAGATAACACCTCAATGGTCTGTGAGTGCCGGCGGATAGCTGCGTCTTTTCAGTTTATAAATAGTATGGCACTGCGTTTACAGTAAGTTAGATTTATGCCTGTTGGCAGAGAAGTGAAGCTTACAACTGAAAAAACACTTTTGTTGCCAAAATTTAACCATCCAAATTGTTTCGAATTTGTGTCTGTGGAGTGGACGGTGATTCAGTAAGGGTCCATGTTATGTCGTAAGCTTCGTTACTATGGTAACAAAGTGACCTGACCTTATTTTTACACCACACGACAGAGTATAATAACAAACTGTATGTTTTTTAATTTAAAGCCAATCATATAACCGTTGCGTTGCCATCTTGCCCCCCCCCGGCCCCATTTTTTTTCTTTTTAATATGTTATTCTCTATGAATATCTTGAGTATAATGAGGGCCAAACTGCTTTGTTGCTATTTTGTCTAGGGTAAATTTGTAAATTAAACTGGATTCAGAATGACAAAGGGAACACAATTTTAGATCAGTCTCAGTGTCTTAATTTACTAGCGAAATTGGGTACAGAAATAGATACAATGGTTTGTGTTGCATGTATGAACAGTTAAAGATGTTGGGCAAAAACAATTACCAACTGTAAAGCCTACGCATTTACTCGCATATTGGTGCAAATTTTCCGAAAGTTACTCAACCACTCATCCAACGCTGCAGATGGGGATTTTACATTAATATAAAACTGCAGTGCATACAATTTTCGTAATCCGATGTAACATTGGCATTGTTTTCGTTGTGTGATTTCAATTAGATTTTTTTTAACCTGCTGTCTTTCGAAACTAAAATTTGGTGTACAAAAATATGAGCCAGCTATTTGGTTTCAAGCTGAACGACATCCACAATATAGATCGGAATGGTAATTGCGTTAATGATTAAAAACTCATGTGTAAATAGTCCGATAGGTAAAAGAAAGACGCGTCACCAAAATACAATTCCACTAGCTAAGCAAATAAGATAAAATTCATATCTTCGCCGTGCACCAAAACTCTATTTTAGTTTGATAGTGTTGTTTATGATACTCGGGTGATATAATGTCGTAGATAAGAATAGATTATCAATGGCCTTTGAGGCGATAGCTGCGTTCTTTTCAAGTTTGATAAAATTATGGCACTTGGCAGTAATGTTAGCATCTTTGCCTGTCTGGCAGAGAAGTGAAGCTTACAATGAAAATAACACTTTTTTTTGCAAATTTAAACATCCAAATTGTTTTCGAATTTGTGTTTGTGGAGTGATTTCAGTAAGGGTCCATGTTATGTCGTAAGCTTCGTTACTATGGTAACAAGTTGACCTGCACCCTATTTTTACACCACACGACAGAGGTATAATAACAAACTATATTGTTTTAATTTAACCCATATATATAACCGTTGCGTTGCCATCTTGCCCCCCCCCCGCGCCCCATTTTTTTTCTTTTTAAATATGTTATTCTCTTATGAATACTGAGTATAATGGGCCAAACTACTTTGTTGCTATTTTGTCTAGGTTAAAATGTAAATAAACTGGATTCAAATGACAAAGGGAACACAATTTTAGATCAGTCTCAGTGTCTTAATTTACTAGCGAAATTGGACGAAATAGATACAATGTTTTGTTTCATGTATGAACAGTTAAAATTGTTGGGCAAACAATACCAACTAAACCTACAGCATTACTCGCATATTGGTTGAATATTTTCCGAAAGTTACTCAACAACTCATCCAACGCTGCAGATGGGATTTTCATTAATATAAACCAGTGCATACAATTTTGTACTCCATCAACATTTGCATTCGTTTTGTTTTGATTTCATTAGATTTTTTTAACTGCTCTTTGAAACTAACATTTGTGTACAAATATAGCCAGCATTTGTGTTTCAACTGAACGAAATCCACAATATAATAGGCATTGTAATTTGCCGATAATGAATTAAAATAATACTAAAATCGATAGGAAAGACGCGTCACCAAAATACAATTCCACTAGCTAAGCAAATAAGATAAAATTCATATCTTCGCCGTTGCACCAACATCTATTTTAGTTTGAAGTGTTTGTTTAGATAATCCGGGTGATATAATGTCGTAGATAAGAATAGATTATCAATGGCCTGCTGCCCGACATTTCACAGCTCAGAATTATGGTATAGCACCAGTTACCGTATGTATGTTTTGTAATACATGTATTAAGGAATATAAATAAACAGCTGCATATATAACCCCTTTCCAACATTTGATTAATTAAGTTACGCGATAGCCGCGTAACTTATTTCTTTCTTGCTGTTTCTTTCTTCTTCTTATTTCTTCTTCTAACAATTTGCTTCTTCGCTCTCCCACAGGCTTTTAACCGATTTCAGTCAAACCCTTTGTCAAATATCAAACAATGTCAAATTTCAAAAATAACAGTGTCAAATGTTAACCTTGGACAAACAATCACACGTTTCCATGGTGACCTTTTCGTTCGACCTACCGTTTAGGAGTCAAGGTCAAAAAAAGGTCAAAATATTAACGTCGAATTGCAAATCTAACAGTGTCAAATGTTGGCCTTGGAAAAATATTCAAAAGTGTCAACGGTGACCTTTTCATACGACCTACCGTTAAAAAAAGGTTAAATTTAGTCAACTCACCGCGTAACGTTGTGCACTTCCCAAAGGGAACAATTTCTCTAGTGCTTTTTTTGCATTTAATCCGCTGCGCTTCTACTCGAAAATGGTGGGGAATGGGGAAAAGCGCATTTCTTTGGGGGAAAGATGTGGTAGGTCTTTTGGGGCTCAGAGGTTAACCCTTTTAAAAACTCATCTGATTTGACCGACTGCTATTTGAATTAAAAAAAAATTGTGTCGTCTGCAAAGCAAGCGGCACATAGGGATCAATGGAAAGCTATGGGTCTCCTCTACCGAGTGATGCCAAAATAGTACTAATATTCCCAGCACCTGGCTTCTATGAAGTATTAATGCACAGCACCCTCCAAAAAAAAAATTGGTGAAATTCAATTTTGTGTACCCAACTATAGGGAAAATTTGAATTTCGGTTAAAAAATCACACAAACGATCAATTTCTAACGGAAATAGGAAAGAAAAACACAATTAAAGCATTATTGGCACATTTTTTGAAGAGCGCCCCCAATTTTCAAAATTTGATATTTTTGCACAGTTACGTTGGTAATTGTCTAGGAAACTATACCTGCGAACGAGAATGCTAAAAAATGCGTATTTATCACAAAATAAGCGATTTTGTAATTAGAATTGGGATCCCAGATTGGACTTAACGGCAGAGCTGGAAATGCTACGTTTATGTCCGTCCATGATGAAATAGTGCCACCTCGAGAAAATAACCTCTATCTTGACTTGCCCGAACTATTAAAACAACTAATGGATGAGCGTATACACGTACATGGCGCTATTTCCCGGCTATTTCACATTGGAAGGCCGTTTCCAGCAGCCGTTGAATTATTATCGGGGATCCCCGATAATAATTATTCTAGTACAAAATTCCTTCGTTTGTGACACATAGACATTTTCGAGCTTAACCATTCACAGGTATAGTTTACTAGCCAGTTACCAATGCAACCGTGTAAAAATCTCCAAATATTTGAAAAATTGGGGGCGCCCTTCAAAAAAATGTGCTAATATTGTTTTGTTAGAAAAAGTTTTATTTATAAGATCAATTTTATTGTGCACCCAGTTTACGCAGTATAACGCATAGCGAGGCTTCACCAACCCCCTTCACACCTCACTTGACCTTACCCAGGGTAAGGTGGTAGGTCCTTTTTTTCCGCTACAATGTACGCAAATGATATAAAAACAAGTACAGAAAATCATTTTGCAACATATTCGCGCATTTTTTTCTTTTTTGGCACCAACACCCCCTCCCTGGTGAGTTTAATGGCTGACCAGCAATATTTAATATATAGTTGCTGTTCTGTTTTTATGATTTTTACTACTTATCCATCATAATTGTTATTGAACATCTCTTTTCGTCTTAGGTTTTGGCCTCAGATGTTCACCAGGAAGGAACTTGTATTTGGTATGGTGAGTGTGGCACAAATCCTGAAACTGGATTTACAGTAAACTGTGATTATAATGGACCAGCAAAAGCCCTTACAGTTCCACAGCGGACCAGATTAACACAAATATGCCCAGACCTTATAAACAGAGGCATAAACGAAGTATGTTGTAACGATGACCAAATTAACACTTTACAGATCAATTTAGCACTTGCCACTCAGGCTTTTGCAAGATGCCCTTCTTGCTCCGAAAATGTGGTCAATATGTATTGTGATTTAGCCTGCGATCCTAATGGAAGTGTTTACCTAGATGCAACAAATTACGTAGACAATCCTGAAGGAAGAGCAATCAACGAGATCACTTATTATATGTCAGATAAATGGGCAAATAACTCATTTGACTCGTGCAAAGATGTCGTCTTTCCCGCAGCCAACGTCAAAGCAATGGATATATTATGTGATGGATACAAAGGAGACGAATGTACTCCTTATATCTGGCTTAACTTCTTGGGTAACACCGCCAATGGTTTCTCTCCATTCACTATTCATTATCAGTTACACCCAGCCGGCACAGATCTAGGCCGTGGCATAACACCACACGATTTCTTGGCGTACAGCTGCGCCGGTGGCGTACGAGGCAATGAAACCGAAGCGTGTAGCTGTCAAGATTGTGAGGCAGCTTGTCCACCGTTGCCGACCATACCTCCTGAAGCAGACCCTTTCACGATAGGGGTAATGGAAGGTGCCAACCTCATCCTACTGGTCGTCTTCTTAGCCTTGATGTTTTCTTTCTTAATTCTTGTCATTTGTTGCGATACTTCAAAGAGTTCTGATCCGGAAGGAACACCATTGAAATCAAAGCCGCGTGAGATTACAAACAAAGATGTCAGCGATTTTGAAAGGGTAAAAAGTGCATTGGCGTACCTGTTGCTGTTAATAAACTGAATTGCTGTGATACTAGGCTAATGATTGCCCCAAATAATCTTGAGACGATGTATTTGTATGCATCAGAAGCTTCCGTGTAGTACAATACCGCTGTGCGACTAGCGCATACCACCCAACACTGCACAATACTAAAAAACTATTGAGCATTCGTTCATACAACTAGCCAAACAAATACTGTCATTTATTAGTTTTGGGGAGATTTTTAAAAACTATTTTGTCAAGTCAGCTTCTTCTTGCATAATATTAATACTGGGTGGCATTTTCGGTTGATAACAGACAATATCTCGCTCGCCAAGAAAATATCAGACACGTTTTGAACTCGCCTAACATTTGATTTAGTCTCGGGTGATATATTCTGTTATCACCCTCAAGCCATCCAAAATCATATGAATACATGCCAATTTAGTTACAGCAACTGGTATTCCATGTGAAACTTATTAGCTAATACTTTTCGTTTCTTGGTTTTTAGGTAATATTTGATTCTTTAACACCATTAAAGGTCAACGTAAAATGTCAGTACATTGTATTTTTGTTTTAAACGTTGATATCGGAATCTTCACTTGAATTAAATTTGTTGTTTTGTTATAATTAGAACATTTCTATTTAATACATTAGGGCATAAAGTGAACAATTTAATTTCCATTGCTAATTAACTGCATTAAATTTTCTACCCACAATTCTCAGGTTGGAAAGGTATTTGACGATGGACTACAATACTTCTTTACTAGATGGGGCACATGGGTGGCCTACCACCCCTGGCCAGTCATCATAGTCTCCGTTGTCCTTGGTATTGGTCTTTCCTGTGGTTTCCTTATGATCAATGTCACCACCGATCCAGTAGAGTTGTGGTCAGCAGAAACCAGCCGAGTTAGACAGGAGAAAGACTACTATGACGAGGCGTTTGTGCCTTTCTATCGGACAGAGCAGATCATTATCCGGGCACCTGATGAAAAATCTTACGTGCACGAGACCTACGCGGAGGGCAATGTGACGTTTTCTGGGATACTGCAGAAGGACATTTTACTTAAGGTTGGTAGTCTTAACTTAGGCTGTTGCTAGTATTATAGAGTCGTCGCTGAAAAGGTGCTTGCACACTTTCCTATTTGGTTCCATGGTACAACTGTTTTAGGCGGGAATATTAGCGAACACATCATAGCGAATGATCATGTTATCAGTAACAGTTGCGATTTCAATTACTACATATTAAATTTCAATTCTAAATCAACCACTTTAATGTGCAATAAGCAACTTGTTTTGGTTCAATAGATATCCTCAGCCAAAGTGGGTCATGGAGTATGAGCCAAGGAGATACCTTGTCTTCAAAGGTATTCACGATAGCTATGGAGGCAGTATTCAAAAAGATAATACAGGGCTTTCGCAGCGCTGTTGTCTATTTAGAGTGTTCGTCAGTAATTCTGAAACAAAATTCTGGCTACACTAGCATAAACCCGGAAGTGTGTGACGAACGCTTGACAACGGAAATTGAATACGGAATTCAACAGACGCGCGCGTGCCATTTGTTTCAGAAATTTTGACTTCGACGAAGCTGTCACCAGGAAATAGCCACATTCTCCATCTTGGTGGTTGCCTGCCAAGCGCACATCCCTATCTATCAGCACTTAGATTGTATTATTATCCATAACAGCTACCCAGATATCGCTTGGGTCTGCGAGGCAATTGAGATTAAGTATCTTGCCCTACACAGATCGAATCTGTGTTAGTGGGATATAACTCACTAAAACAGAGGAAGGTGTATTGAAAACCACTGTATACATCGCCCCATTAGCAGTGTGGACACCATATGTCATTGGTTTACATGCCTCAGCCTTCCTAAATACAATAAATATGAGCCCGACCTACCTAGAATCACATAGACATGATACCACATAATCCAGTAGCGCTTAGCATCCTTAGAACATTTTTTCCAATGCTCATCATCAAGAAATTCAAGAGAAATTGGAAATTGTGCACACAGATTTAGAAGTTTCTGCGTTATTGTTGACATGAGAACAAAGGAAGATGTCAAGGAGTAGTTTCTCACCCCAATCAATATTGCCATTATTGGGATAACTATTGAATGGGACGTCAATCATGTTGTTTATGTTTTGGCGTGCAAGAGTGCACACACAATTGCACTTATACATTAGTCGTGTCCACAAGTGTAGTTATTACCGGTATTAACTAAGTCCGATGGAATTAAAAAAATCCAATAATTCCCCTCACGCCTATATAATTGTACCCTATTGTAATCGTCTCCACATGCGGTCGGACATAAGTCACTTAATACCGGACCTAATTGATCGGTTTTAGTGGGGGATATAACTTTGCCATGTGGACGCGAGTCAGGGTTAACTCTATCGGACCTAACTAGGCTTAAGTCCGACGATTTAATGCCGAAGAAGAGCAGGGTTAAGTCCGGTATTGAAGTTATGACCGGTACTAGTAAAGTACGTATGGACGCGTTCTATCGGAACTAACGTTGGCATTTTCGTCTTTTCTGAAGTAAAGCACGGAAAGCAGTGGCGTTAGTCGGGGTGGGCGAAGTGGGCGACTCAGGCACCCTTGGAAAAATATGGGGGGAAATTTTGAAGGCAAGGGAGAAAAAATGGGACAAGGAAAAGGGAGGAAGAGTAAAGAGAAGAGGAGAGCCAGGGAGAAGCCGGTGTTTTGATGTTATGATTTACAGCATGCAGAGGCTGACACCGTCTCATTTTGCGACTCAAAGAAATAAGTCAGCCGGCAAGCGAAGCGAATACATTAAACGTTTCCCAAATCCTACATTATTGTTTCCAAAATCCTGGATACGCCACTGATTCGGGGGGAAATTAATCTTTGCCCGTCAACTGCAAGGTCCTTGCCCACACTTGACTAGAGGTCTAGTTACGCGTTTACGCCCCTGATGGAAAGCCAGCTCGGCATTCTGCATGTTTCGAATGAACAACCAAAACAGGCTTCTTCTTACCTCGTCCTCTTCGAGCAAGGTTAAGCCTGATCGGCTTAGGGTTAGCAGCAAGGTGAAGATTTAATTTTCAGATTTTTGTGTTGAAATCACTTTAAGGATTATCCCTAATATCTCAAGTTACTTGGACCATGGTTTAAAAAAGTTACAAGGGGTGGAGACCTTTGGATCAGGCCATTTTGTAACGGAGGTGTTAAAGAACAACATCACAGACGGACTTTTTTCACTATAATTAATTTGGTCTTAGTTTTTTACTTTCCAATTTTCTAAGGTTTTGTTTAATATTATAGCTTGAACATTATTCTAAGGAAACCAAAAAACTATTAAAAAATATTTCTACAGAAATAGTTCTGTCAAACGGTTATTAGCATTTTGATGCAAACTTGTCCATACGTGATGACAAAAAGAATGTACAAAGTGGTTTTATTCCTTAGCAGGTCAAAAATTAGAAAAAAAAACACGCTGAGCTATCTCACTTTATATTGACCTGCACTACGTGTGAATGAAAGTTTAAACTTAAATATATTTTCACCAAAATTGAAATTGAAAATCATGACGGACGGACACTTTTTCATCACGGACGAACATTGCATTACTTTTGTATTGGTTTTCACAGAAAGTATCATTTTCACCAAAATGAATTGATTTTGCCATTAATTACCATTTAAATGGTCATTGTGAGAGTTTTTGCAATGGTGTTTAGGTTCCTGTGCATGGGTAAAACAGATTTCGATATTAAGTAACTATGTTTTCACATGTTTCTTTAATTCAAATTTAATCATTATTCTAACCTTCTTTGGGTGAAAGTTTATAACTCCGATGCCAGTTGCCATGGACCACCTACGGTAAGCTAGTACCGGTAATAAGCTTATCGGACTTAAAGTTATGTCGGGTCTAAGCGCTAATACCGTTAAATGCGCGTCCACACTACCAAATTTAAGTCCGATAACATAATACCGACAGAACTATACGATCAGTGCGCGTCCACACGGCCACTTTAAGTCCGACGCTAATACCGACTCGAGTTAGTACCGGTATTAAGTGACTTTAGTCCGACCGTGTGGACACGACTATAGTCCAGTAATTACAGTCTTTGTATTCAAGTAGTGCTACTCCTGTCAAATGAAAGTAAACAGTAAAATGATGTCAACAAAACATGCTGCTGTGCAGTCCTATGTCTGTCCTTGTGTGTCTGAGGGTTTGTGCAAAGCTGAAGACACACATTCGATGGGTGTAATCTTGCCCAGCGACATAAACACGTTGACTGCAGCGGGGCTCGAACTCACGATTTACAATGGTATTAGGATTATGAGTCCTGCGCTTTGTACGTTACGGCACACGTGCTCTCAACCTCGTTCTTCTAGACCAGGTTGCATGATTAGAAACACGATCTAAACAGGGAAAGTTGCCAGGTCGAATTAAGAACTAAGGCAAAAAGATACCCTGTCTCCATAGGTTTTGGAGACATGTCTCCAAAAAGTAACGAAAAGGATAAAAAACAAGCTAGAGCTGCTTGGGAAACATAAGAGATTCCAAGATATAAGTACATACCTTTGTCATTGAGAAGACGGGTTTATGACCAGTACATCTTGTCAACAATGACATATGGATCCGATACTTTGACACCCTCACACACATACTTGTCAAACCAAATGCTTTCGGAAAAAAGCTTCGAGGTAATTCTTTTCACATCCTCCTGTCTGGTCATTTTAGCGACAAATATGTGAATCACCTTCATCAGGGTTGGGGTATGCCTCAAAATCGATGGGTGGGTGTGCCACCTAAGAATAACTAGTCATTTGCCTTCATTCGGAGCTTCAAATCGCATGAAGATCCGATGTCCCTAACTTCTTATTTTGTTATCAATACTAAAAAGAGGAGGACCATAGCTATCCAATGGTACAAAATCGTAAGTATAGGGTGCTTTATAACGAATTCTAGAGGGGGTAGCGACCCCCTTGGTAAACTGTGTTACAAATAAAAAAATGTTGAAAAATTCCTCCACATGCAGAGACTGACTTTCTCATACGGTGGATAGACAATTTATTGTCAATGTACATTGTATTATTCCTGCTTTTGTCCTACTTTTGTGTTTTTTTTTTTTTGCCTTATTCATTTGCTTCTTTTTCTTTATTCATGCATTATGTTCCTTTTTATCCCCGGTATTTTTTTTCTTTCTTTTTTCTTTTCCTTCTTTCCATTAGCTTCTTGACTTACAAATCGCTGTATCCAGCATGATGGTGGAGCATCCACAATACGGTAGCATTAACTTGGACGACATTTGTTACATGCCCGTAGCGCCAGATATTCCATTTTGTGCCACAACCAGTCCTTTACAATACTGGCAGAATAAAGCAGACCGCCTTGAAGAAACTGTAACAGATGACGAAGGGAGAACAGCCGACTGGCATGACCATTTTCTTTACTGTGTCAGGTTAGTGCAAAACTTCTCTTCTATTGTCTATACCCAGAGGGTGTTTTGAGTCAATCCCACAATGCACCAGTTTTGGGAAATTTCACCTCAATAGGGTCATGTGATCACATAAAAATCCTATTCTTAACACATGAAAACCCTGACTTAAACGCTCATTTTAGCCCAAAAAGCGTTAGTACTTATTTTTTTTTCATGATTATGAAATGTCTTGTGGTTCTTAAACGTTTGGAACACTTTTGATCCCTAAGTACTGACATGTGTTTAGTACAGTACGGTATAGGCACATTGCCATGCATCATGGGATTGATTCAAAACACCCTCTGGTCTATACCCAAAATGACTACCAACCTGATGATCACCGCAAAAAAGGGAGGTAGCGCAACGCCCTAAACACAAAGCAAAGGGTCCGCTCCGTGATTTTTGAAAAGTGGAGAAAATGGCATTAGGGATTTAAGGGATACATAAATAAGTTTTCGCTCTTTGCCTCAATCAACGAGATTGGATTTCTTTTTATTGCCAAGGTTTCTTCGAGGTGAGGTTATTAATTGGTTAATATAAAGCTACTCTTAGTTTTATTTTAATAGGTCATCAAAGATGGCCTGTAAACCGCTCAATTGAAACTCCTTAATGTCATAATGGTGGGTAGCAGGAAATAAGCTCATTGGAAGAAATAAATCGGGTAATATCGCACTTGCATTTCTCAAATGACAGAAATCGGACATACGTATTTTGTTCTATGCTAATTCAACGTTGTTTGGGATTTTTTAAGCATTACAGGGTGAGTAAAAAAAACTTGACAGTGATTGTGTCCGCCATTTTGAACTTTTAAGTAACATATATCTAACATAATGTGGTATCATCGGAAAACCCGTTTCATTATTTTTAATTTGCTGAAAAGATAATTCCAATCGGTTAGGTGTAGGCATTTTGAATCAAGTTGTCAGCTTTTCCCCCATCAACGGATTCGCATTTGAATGCACGGCGGCCAACTAAGCAAATGACTCCCCAAAATGAAAGTAAGGGTATATCTACGTTTATGTAAAATAAAGTGTCATCTTAAAGGTGTAAAAGCCAGTGATAATGCTAATGTTGTTCAAGATGTGTCGTATTTTGGTCTATAAATAGTAACAATACTTTAAACCTCAAAAGGTTGTCACCGGTGTCTGTTCCTTCATAATATGATTCATTAACTCCACCAGAAACTGATACATTTATCAAGTTACTTTATTTTCCGAATGATTGTTATGAGTTATAAGGACGTAGAAACGTTAAGAGGGCATCGATGGTAAATTGCGACTGATTTTTTTTTTATTTAATAGCGTCATATTTATTCTGCAGTCAATAAAAAGCCCAATTTTCTTCTGGACACTGATTTCCTTCGCTGAACGCCGTTCATTTAATGTGAATCCGTTGACAGAGCGCAAAACCGACTACTTGATTCAAACGACTGTAGCTCGGTCTACTAACCGATGTGAATGATCTTGCAGCAAATTAAAGATAATGAACTAAGCTTTCAGATTATATCACATATGTTAGATATACGTTACTTACGTATTCAAAATGGTGGACACGATAAGGGTCATTTTTTTATTCAACCGGTTCAACCAATCTCCAATCTACAGGTTGACGAAATATCTTGGAGAGATAAGAACTCTCAAATTACACTCTGAGAAAGAACATTTCTAAAATGTAAAATTTGACGACCATGTGCAACTAAAATTGGGGTTTGAAAGGAAAGGAACAGGAGAGTTTTATACCATTCTCATGAGTCATTTTATAAAAGCAAATTAAACAGTGCGGTCCTTAGCAAAATTTGGGATTGAACATTCATTTCAGTATCTACCTAGGTTGAATTTGACAGGGATTGGCACATCCATTTTCTTCTATTTGTAAAGTCGTAGGTACTTGTAAGTTCATTTGGGAGACTTGAATCCCCCAAACACACACACACACACCACAAAGAACTCATGGCAATAAAAGTAATTCAAGTTCCCTTTAAAATTGAATTCTTTTCTTATGGTTATATTAATATTGAACACGTCCAACTTAATTAATTTTGATTTCTAGAAAACAAAATATAGAAATGGGACAAAGTATTCAAGAGTGGTTCTCAATGCAACAACCGTGCCGTAACTCTCACGTGAAAGTCTCTCTCTTAATCGTTGCGCTTTTGCCTCCCATAAGTCTGTGTCTCAGCCTGGGAAACTGATTTACTATTCCACCTGAACATGCTGTGTGGGAGTATATCGGTTTCGCGCGATGCGATGACGCGCTCGTGCCGCTCGCTTCGCTCGCGGTGCTCCTCTTTCGCGGACTTAACTAAACCGAGTCTTTGACAAAGACTGTCTTACCTGTCAACTCCAGTCAGGATCCCTAGCCATGAATTCATTTGGTGGGGTGCGGATTTGCCAAAAGTGGATCTTTTTTGTCGAGAAACAAATTTTTTCGGCTCGCTCCGCTCGCCGGTTGCCCCAAATTTTTTACCCGTCACACATCCAAAATCTTCAAGAGGTCGCGGGGGGGTTGGGGTTCTAGGTAACAATGACACAATCATCCGGCGTTAACAAAACAGTAATAGTATAATACCAGTACTAGTGCGTGTTGGACACGCAGTTGCACCAGTATATAGTATTAAATAACCAACAACCCTTAAACATAGTCAGGCGCCCAAATTTCAACGCAAAGCAGACCATCAACATTGAAAACGGACCTTCAACATGATAAAGAGGACCTTTGTCATTTTTGGGGGGTGCGTCGCACCCCCCGCACCCCCCCTGGCTACGGCCCTGCTCACAGTATATTATGCAACAGGTCGAACTTGAAGAATCAAGAATTTCTTAGACAAATTAATTCCCATTGGTTTGAAAGTGGACTTTGAAGCAAGTAAAATGTACTTTGCGAATATAAGATAACTTCAGTAATCAACGATATTTTATTTACTCGCTCAGTTATCATGACTTCTCAATTGGTCTAGATAAAGTCTTGGTTATAAATAGCAATCGTATGTGAAGTGTTGATACATGATGGTGGGAAACAATACAAGCCACGGAAGTTATCAGGTTAAGAAAATAATCAAAATAAACAACCAGGTATTCATCGTTATCACCATGGAGGTTATGTAGTGGTCACATATTACGCATCATTTTGTAATATATCCACAACAAAATGTAACGAACACCGCCCTCAAATTTGGTCAAAGTTGCAGTTTTAGATCGTCTGTGAGGCGAGGACCTTAAAGACACTATAAGTGATTGAAAAATATTTGAAATGTGCAGGAATAGCTTCAAAGTGAAGGATAAGTCGTAGATTCGCATAAGTTACTTTTTCCAGCTGTAAAATTGATCAGAAAAGGAAGGGGAAGGAGAGAGGAAAACGGCCAGTGTTCCAAGATACGATTCTCCATTTCAATACGTGTTGTAGTAAGTGTCCGAACGGACAGTAATGACTAAATCTCCGATTCTGTCCTTATTAGGTTGCTTCTGGGTTCTTATCATTTGCAGGGTATGTTAGGATACATGTACTTGTTAAATTAAATGTAAAAATCTGATTTTGATGATTTTTTGATTGCCGATTAGCAAATCAATGAGAGTGTCTTTAAGCTACATGCGTGGGTGTATGTATGTGGGTGTTTGGTGGTGTTTGTGTTTCGTGTTGTGTGTTTGTGTTGATGTTTTTGTAGAGATTATTTTGAGATGTAAAGAAGGTTCTATCTTAGTAAAATTGAGGTTGATTATCATTAGTAAAGGAATGCGTTGGCGGATTGATCAATTTTAGTAAAAGGAGGTTTATTGCGATGAAGCTAAAGTTCATTATTGTAAAGGGGGGTTGGTTATTTATTATTATTTGGAAAGGTTTATTATTGATTATTGTTAGTATAAAGGAATGTTGATTTTAGAAGAGGGAGATCGATTACTATTAAATACTACTATTAAATTACATTTAATACTTACATTTGTTTATTTATTAGCAAGATGAATTTGATTATTTGTAAATGATAAATATAGTAAAAGGGAGGTTGATTGTCATTAGCAAAGGGTGGTTGATTGGGTTTATATTAGGATAAGTCGCAAATGGCGGGGATGATACAGGGATGTCAAAGCCTTCAATGTTGCCTATCCTCACTTGAATCATACCAACGGGAAGTTGTAAAGTCTGATATAGTAGCAACTATAAAACTTCGTGTACGCGCAAATGTAAAAACAGAGCATAAGAACGATTCAACAAGACATGTATAAAATAGTGAACTTCAAGCCCATTGTGGTCTGGATGTTAGGAACAGGTTTAACCGCATGCTGGTGAAAGTTACTCAAGAACAAAATATAACAACGGAGTTCAACTTCCTCGTGGAGGCAGATAAAAACAAGGCCACCAAGCCTCTGTCAAAAAAGGAGAGAGACAGGAAACTACTGCCGAGTGAAGATGATCGAGTAGCTGATGCAAAAGCAATACTCCAAAAAACCCTCAGAACGGATCTTTTCACAAAGCGCTTCCGAAACAACAAAACCTCTGAAGGATGTCAAGGATCAAATTGACAAATTTAGCAGCTAATCAAAACTTTCTTTGAAGGAAACTGATGAGATCAAAGCAGATTCTAATGGAAGAAACATTTCGATGTCTTCGAAGGAAGAAAGTCAAAGGTAAAGTGAAAGACAGAACTTAACGTGAACGTTCAGACAACTTGTATGCTACCTTCAAGAATCTACTTAGTAACCATAGGGACTACAGTAGTATTCATCAAGTAAATGCAGAGTTATCAATTCGTACCGATGCCTTTGACTTGGATGAAAGTAAAACTGATGAACTTCAATAAGCTATAATAGAGCAATTAAAGACACTATCAGTGATTTGAAAAATATTTGAAATGTGCAGGAATAGCTTCAAAGTGAAGGATAAGTCTGTAGATTCTCATAAGTTACCTTTTCCAGCTGTAGAATTGACAGAAAAGGAAGAAAACGGCAGTGTCCAGATACGATTCTCCATTCAATTACGTGTTGTAGTAAGTGTCCGTTCGGACAGTAATGACTAAAATCTCCGATTCTGTCCTTATTAGGTTGCTTCTGGTCTTATCATTTGCCGGGTATGTTAGGCTACCTGTACTTGTTACATACATGCAAAAATCTGATTTTTGATAATTTTTTCGATTTGCTGATTTAGCAATCACTGATAGTGTCTTTAAAAAATGGCAAGACCTGCCGCTGCGGTGAAGTCGAAATACCCGTGAAGTCACTCATATCTGATATTATTCTTCACCTCTTTGATGGCAAAAGTCAACGAAAATAATAGAATACAGGTAACATAATCCCATTCCTAATTCAGGTGATTTCGGTCACCCTGAAAACCTACAGAGGGATTTAACATCTGTCGTCAGCAAGACCAACATCAGAATGCTACTCAATACACCTCTTAGAGATAATCAAAATGGCTTTCTTAAAGAAAAAGGAACCGTAGGACAGATCTTGGCCATACGTCGTATACTAGAAGGCGTTCGTGCCCGAAGACTAACTGCAGTACAGACTTTCTTTGTCTTTCGTAAAGTCTGTAACAGTATACATAAACAGTCTGTCTAAAAAAGTGCCCTGTTTGGCAATTACAAAAATAGTTGTGACATGATACTTACATCACCTTCAAGGGCACAGTTTTAGCTTCCAAATGCGTTTGTTCTGTTCAAATTGTTTGTTGTAATCTAGAGATATGTTTAGTTAACGACGAAAGGGTAAAATCTCAATTGTGTCACTTTTTAGAAAATTAAATAGAATGTTATATCCAAATACCTTTACAGTACAAACATTCATTTGTAGGATTTGAAATGATTATGTAACAATTGCTCAGTATGTAATTGTATTGATCTTGAAGGCATCATGAATAGTGATAAGTTGCTCATTCATATCAATAAGTCACGTTTTACAACACGAGGTTTTGTGTACATAGACGGCTAGATCACTCGTTTAAAAATGATAACCAAGTTGAAGACAAGCATTAAACTTGTATTATAAGAGGTATATGGTAAAATAATTACTCGGGGGCTCATAAATTTGAAGAAAAATAATAGTCTACATGTATGGTTTCAAAATGCAACAAAACTACTAAGTTAATGAAAGTTTTGCTGAAATTCCAACATGGCGGTCTTGAGGCGTATTATTTTCAGGTGCTTACAAAAACAGAAGAAAATTAAATGGAAGACGAGCTATTGACATGTTTGGAAGTCCATAAATCTAAGAAAATCGGTCAAAAATCAAAATGGCGGACATGCAATATCCTTGGGACGGAAAAAGAGGTTGAATTATTGGATAAACTTCAGCTTCCCTAGTAAAAGTGACACAATTGTGATTTTACCCTTTCGTTGTTAAATAAACTCGAGGTTAAAGCAAGGAAATTGAACAGAACAAACGGCATTTGAAAGCTAAAATAAATGGCAAAAAAGACAAAATACGTGAATTTCAACCAAAATGCAATACACCGCTGAAAACCTTGGATGGTAACCCAATCTAGCAAGTGCAGGACTTCAAGCAAAACATTTCATAAAAAGGCAAGCATGCCAATCCACGAATAAGTTGCAAATGCTCTAGAAGTCCATTCCCGCAAACAAAGGTCAATGTATTTTAGATCATAGTTGAGCCAGTTCTACTCTAGCTTCAAATACATGGACATTAAGCAAGCAGTTGGAATTTAGTTTGGTTGGATGTTACACTCGACTCCTCAGGGCTGCTCAGCTGGCAGCAAACGATACCCAATAAATGGGTATTATATTGAGGAACTTCATAAGATATCCATGAAAATATGGGAGCGCAGACTATGATGATGATTTAAATGAGTAAATATAAACGTAAAGGAAGGTTAATTATTATTAGTAAGAGATGTTGATTATTATATTTAACCGTCATTATAAGTAACGGGAGCTTTTTAACTTCTTTGTAGGAGCCCACTTGCGTTGAAAGATACCACTCCACTTCAACAACCATGTATCTCTGAATTCGGAGGCCCCAGTTTTCCATTTGTAGCCTTAGGAGGCTATTCCTTAGAAGGTAAGCTATTCATGCGACAAGGCAACACACGTTTATATTAATACATATTGATATGGGGACATACACTATACACTTAAGTGCACCACTTCAATATAATGTAAGTTCGGTATGTTTTTAAAGCACAATATCATAACAATCGTACCTCTCATATTCTTCTGTCTGTTTTTTTTTCATTAGAGGAGAACTACAATGAGGCTTCGGCTATTAGCATAGTGTTCCCTGTCAATAACTTCAAAACGGACAAAGATTTCTTTGCCAAGACACTTGCCTGGGAGGCGGAATATCTCAAGTTCATGGAAGAATATGTCGAACAGCACCCGGAATTTGACATTGCATATTCATCCGAAGTGAGTTGTTACCATGGTTACGTAATCCTTGTCATTGTTATTATGGTTACCAACTTACCAAGTACGTTAATAAAAATACATTACTTACATTTGCGTGACTTCAAGAAATAAGTAACCCAATTTAAAATCAATACTTTATAATAAAACACATGTACGATATATGTCTAATTGATACTTTGCCTTTGCAATTTTTGTTATGTATTGTTATGTTTTGCAACATTTGTTATCGTAAAGTTTGGGTCTTCTCGAGTTCCTGATAACCTTCAAGTCAGCCCGGTGGCTATTGCTTACGTATTTAGTAGCCCATGTTAAGTTCGTGTTGAGGAACTCTTCATTGATGGAGGGGTGAAAGTCCACTTTGTCAAATTGTAGGAACATTGTGTTTTTCAGGGAGGGGGTTAAACCATTTAAGGTTAGTACTTGGCCACTGGTAGGGAGAAGTCTTTGTACAGATGAAGTGGGGATTATTAGACGACACTTGGTGTTATTTTGAAAGTTTTTGTGATCTTTGAAGGTAATGAAGCGTTAGCAATTCGATCATAAATTCCCAGTTCATGGGCAACCTGCAATTCTCAGCTACAGTTTCCGGTGTCATAAACTACAGTGTCCGCGTGACTGAGTGTCCTACCACCCATCTGTCTATTGTGTTCTCTATTGAGTACTGTATGCATCGTTTGTTTCAGCACTGTACCCAAATGGCCTCGTATACAAGGTCACGGTTTATTCCGTACATGTTGTTATGGTAGCTAGAACACTCTCTCATTGGGGACACTCGGTTTCTTTACACCGGCTTTATATTTCCGTTCGTTAAAAGTTTGTCGTAGTCGATAACGCTCATTTCGTTCATGTTTCTTTTCTGGTCCTATCAGCTTGGACAAGGAATTTGTTAAGAGGATGTAATTTTTTTACGTCCTGGTCCAGGTATCTCTCTGGAAGGTTTTATTCACCGATTCACTTGTTTACATTGGATTTTTCCACCGTGTCTATCATATCACGTTCAAAGTCATTCATTTCATTGATTACGGGTGATGGGGTACGCTTGGACTTCAGCCCTTAGTTCTCAGTCCATATATCGTTAGAGTCACTTCTAGTCCTGCTTACATTTGATTCTGATTCAGGAAAAATGGGCTCTCCGCCTTGTATGCTTTGTCAGGCAATGAAATCATTATTAAGAGTTAATCAAGATCTAGTTGTATAGTTCTCAATACATCACTGAGTTTATAGCGTTATGTATTTAAAAAAATCATATCTTATATTTAATGCATCACTTTTCCCAACACAGAGATCCATAGAAGACGAATTAACACGAAGCAGTCAGGCTGACATCCTTACCATAGCTATAAGTTATCTGGCTATATTTGGTTACATCGCCTTAGCATTAGGAGAATTCAGCAAATGCGAACGAATACTAGTAAGTTATTTGTGAATTGAGTTATGCCTGTATATTCTCAAATGTGGTCAAATTAATACCAATGCTTGACAAAACATTTCAATAACGTCGTAAACATTAATTAGTACTTCCAAACACACGCGCACACTTGTACACACTCCACTGACACACCAATGTGTAGACACACACGTGCGCGCGCGCGCCAACATGCACACAACCAGGTCAACATAAACGCGCGTCTACACATACCCGTTGCAAGCACGTCTAACATGTCCAAACACTAAAATGTTGACCTCCAAACAATAGCATTTTCCAAAGGTTTTACGAATATGAGATATGTGCGTATACGAAACTCTTTGATAACCAATATGGATTTCATTCTTCCAATGTCTCAGGTGGACTCCAAGATAACATTAGGTCTGGGCGGTATTGGAGTCATTTTGTTATCGGTGTTTGCATCAATGGGCGTATACGCTTTCGTCGGCGTACCTACAACCCTGATCATTATTGAAGTAGTGCCATTCTTAATATTGGCCGTTGGAGCTGATAATATATTTATTCTGGTGCTGGATTACCAGGTAAATAACAAGTTGTAAAGAACAATTTATATAGAAAAACTTTTCAAATTTAAGTGCGTTTGTTACAAGCCGTTTTGGTAACTTCCCCTTTTCGTTTGGGGAGGGGATGAACACCCATATTTTGCACGTGGTATATGCGGCACCGTAACAATTTTAGGGGAGGACGCAAAAGGGGTCTCGGCAGCCAATGCCGATAGCTAATGACTTAAGGGGTGTACACGGAATTTGGGTGAGTGATCATCCAGTGGTCATTTTGGGGCCTAAATCAATGAAATTCTTATACAGTTCTCTTGCAAATAAGAGGTGCCTATATGCTTAATGCATATGGCGTGTACACGTATTTTGGATATGGATCGTGAGCATCTGGTGGACATTTAAGTAATATCTGCCAGATTCTAATAAATCCTACGATTTTAAGCCTTTGATCAGTGATATAGTGGTCATTTGGGTAATTTTGGCCAAATCAATGAAATCCTTATTCTCCTACAAAACCAGGTGTTGAATATGCAATTTATGCAAATTTGCTTGTTGTCAGTGCAGTGAATATGGGGTGTACATAGAGATTTTGACCCGTGTTATCCAGTGGTTATTCTATTAAACGATCAGATGTTCAGTTTTCTGTGAGCACAATGAGATCTAGTTTTGTTACTTCTTATTCTAAATCTTGTCATTTTCGTCTTATAGCGCGACACTCGCCGCGAAGGCGAAACCCGGTGAAGCAGAAAGCAAATTGGCCGTGTTCTTGGTCGTGTAGCACCCAGTATGATGATGTGTGGACTCTCTGAATCTATTGCGTTTTTCTTAGGTAAGAAATACTGATTGAGGTATTGAATCACAAATGGTGAGAACTATAAAAAATATGCATTGACTCTAATCTCAGGTAGTACTCAAAATGGTTCTATAGTGCATTCATAGATCTTATATGATTAGTGGTTTTTATCTGTCCTTTTTATATTATGTGGTGCTCAAGTTTGAAATTAATATGCTATGTTGCATGTAAAAATACCACACATCTAAATGAACTTGATTTTTGAGAAATATGATCAAAGGTTTTCAGACGTTCCTCTTAAATTTCTTGTGTTTTCCATTGATGAAAACATGTCTCGTATAAAAAACGTAGGTCAGCTAAACCAATCTTAAGCCAATGGCACGTTTATCTAAATACGGCACGTTTATCTAAATATGGTACTTTTAGTTTGTTGGAGTATTGGATTTCTTAGTAGTTGTTATTTGTCGTTGTAGGTGCTATAACGGAGATGCCTGCCGTCAAAACCTTTGCCTTATATGCCGCTCTGGCTGTACTCTTCGACTTCTTGCTTCAAGTCACTGCCTTTGTAGGACTTCTATCAATAGACACAAAACGACAAGAGGTAGGGACAACATAACCATAGGACCGTCCTATAACGTTCCGTCCTATAATTATCAATCAAATGATGTTAATAAAAACTGCATTTCATTTAATGTGTTACTGCAGTACGAACATGGCGTACGTGATAACATATGAGAAATTCACTCAATTCAACTCAAGTTATAAAACAAACCTCTTTGTAGATAAGGAAAGGTGTCACGACATATCAGATGTTCTGATGTTGAAATTGCGTTGGCTCCATTTATACGATCTACTTGAGAAGCTGCAATCCGATTTACACCATTTTACCCTTCTCTCTGCTTTGAAATTTACTTAAAAGTTCTATGTGTTGCTATAACTATCCCATATTTTTATTATCAGAATGGACGCTTCGATGTCTTATGTTGTTTACCCATGAAGAGCAAAGAACGTCTTGTAAGGAAGCCTGGGATCATACAAATCTTCATGAAAAAGTATTTCGCACCGTTTATGCTACTTAAATGGATACGCGCTGCAACGGTAAGTAATAAAGTAACTGAAATGTTGAAACAACAACCTCTAAGATTTAAAAAAATGACCACATCGTTTTTATTGTGGCCTTTAAAAAATAATATCACCATTCCAACATTTTGTATGGATATTTTTTGTTTAAATTAAATCTTTCATGGCAACATTCTACAACTTGCTTAATGACGGCTAACTGATAATACCAATTCTCTCTTACTACAGATGATTGTATTTGTTGGAGCATTCTTCACTTGCATTGGGCTGACACTCAAACTTCCTGTTGCTCTAGAACAACAAGTCTCTGTTCCCGAGGTAAAGTAGGAAGAGAGGGGAGGGAGGGGGAGATGAGAAAGAGAGGAGAGATGTTGTATCGGGCTTGCTGAGATTAATCCTCAATACCCCATACGACTACCAACATCAGGACCATCTTCTAGCAAATCTCATCCCCCACAACTAAGAACGTCTACAGATTTTCATACTTCCCCAGGACCATTTCAAAGTGGAACGACTTGATGGACTAATGTTAATATCTTCAAGAATAGACTTTAATCCAGTTTCTTTGTTCACAATAATTTCACATTATTTTATCATGCTTAGGGTTGCTCTTGTCTTAGATCGACACTGTATTTTTTACCCTTGACCTATTATGTCACCATTAGTAGGGTTATAAATGAGAATCCCATTCTAGAAATTTGTGGAAGAAGGTTTGAAGATGTTTTTCTATAGTTTGGAGAGTGTTGAATCAGAATTTTTGTGTCCAACCTCTGGGAAATGTGGGGAACTTAATAAAATAATGCCAGATCAGATATATTAGTCATTACTACCCGTACGGACACTTACTACAATACGTAACTGAATGGAGAGTCATATCTTTGAACACTGCTGTTTTCTTCCTTTTCTGTCAATTCTTCAGTTGGAAAAAAATTCTACAGACTAATCCTTCGCATTTAAGCTATTCCTTCAAATATTAATGTTTTGACTCTTTTGGATGAATCACTCTTTAAGAATATGATTGTTATAATTTTTACAGCTATGCATTAGAAAAGAACAATTTTGCTCTGAATATGCCTTAGCGAAATTTGGCTGATCATGTTTTCCAGTTTTGTGAGTTTCATCCTTTTATTTCTGTTTTTATTAGGATTCCTACTTACTCAAGTACTTCGATGCCTTGGCCAACGATTTACGGGTCGGCCCACCGGTATATTTCGTAACAACAGATGGATATAACTTCGCAAATACGACGGCACAAAACAAAATATGTGGAGGCGCCGGCTGCAATGATGACTCTCTTACGCAACAATTATTCTATGCTGCACAAATTTCAGAATAGTAAGTTTAAGGATATTGTCATGCGATGGTAACATTAAAACTTTGCACACCAAACCATTTATGTACTACTTGTTTAAAGTAAGAACAAATGCTGAACGCATAATACATATTTTTGCACAAGGGCAAAATACGTGCTTAAAATGACAGGAGGAGATTTATTTTTATTTGAGGATACGAATTTCTCTCACATTGCACTGGATCGGCTGTAGACCACTTATCGAGAACGTTTCGAAAATTTATTGGACGAACAAGTACAAAACTTGCCTGCTATCGTAATCGTTCCTATAGAAAACCATGCTTTGAATTTCTGTCGTGCATGACAGAAAATACCAAATCATTATCTTACTACATAAAGACTTCGTATTCGGCTTAGTCACTTCAGGTGTGATCTAATACATTGGTAAGCATTCCAAATATGCAGAAAACCAGGGTTCGAACAAAAAATTGGGAGTGCTTCTTTCTGGAAATGTTCTCATGTCTCTTTAGAGTACTTTCTGAGAGTTCTTTACACCATAGAGGTATTACCTCATTGTTTATACGGATATACGACAAGTAAAAATACAAGTGCCCCGCCGGTGAACACAACATAACATTCTGGAAGTACACTTACATAAGTTCAATGTTTGGTGTTATTTTACAGCACAAGAATAGCCTTACCTGCCAATTCGTGGATAGACGATTACTTTGATTGGATTCAACCGGGCTTTGGCATCAGTTGTTGTCGGGAATTCAGCAATTCACGATATAACCAAGAGAGAAATCGCTCTGGCGAATTTTGTCCCTCAAGTCCGGATTTACCACCGCAAACTGAACGTAAGAATTTCTTACATAAAACTTAAGCCGAGTTTGATTTTGTATTAACTATAACCATGAAATTTATTTTGTGTCTGTTTTCCATTCTTCACTTGTCAACAATTAATATTATTCCTTTTGTTTCGTTTTGTCCTTTTTTCTTCTGAGTATTCACGCCACTCCTGGGAATTCCCGGATGTTTTCAAGTTTCCCAACTTACTAATGCATGAAATAACGTGGGAAAAACTTCTGCACTACTTGTACATGTTAATAGAAGGAGAAAGACAGGGAAAGAAGTACAGTTGCCACAAAAAGTATCTCAACATGTTTTTGTTCAGCATTGTGCCAAAGTCCGATCATTTTAAAGTTTCCGAAATATATATTTTATTGCCTAGACGTAGCTTGCTCTTTCATGTAACACCTCGCTTGTAAACAATCGTGTAAAATGGATGAGATAGAATGCTCGAAAGACGCCTTCACCAAAACTTGCACTTTTATGGAGTTTTCAATGGTCATTGCAATATACTGTAATATAGGTTTTCACAGTTAATTTCGTACTTTTGTAATTGATTTTAATAAAAACAGACAATTGGAATTCGTCCTAAATAGATGTGAATCGCGAGAAACGCAAAACCGTTTTCATTTTTCAGTAACTGATGTTCATTTTTGTGTCATTGTATTTCAACGGTGTGTCATTCATATTCGTCAAATCCGTTGGCAAATTCGTCCCGCGTGGCGATGACTACTGAATAGAAAAAAAAAAAACAATTTAGTCTTTATAATTGATTTAAGATTCTTGTCTTTCATATTCGTCGGGTGATCATTAAATGAAATAAAGTGTGTTTTTCATGATTATTTCTCACCTGATAGGCCATATATCTAATTAACAGGGCCTGAAAAAGCAGCCTCCGTCTAAGAAATGGGTGCGGGTGGGGTTGCATTATGCTTATTTGAATTAACATCTATATATGTGGGTGATCATGAAAGATAAAATTCCGCCATTGATTAAACAGGTTAAGCAAAAATAGTCAAAACCCGTAAAAATTAAAAGTTAAAAGTTCAAACAAACGATAAACGTGCATATTTTTTCATATGGAATTGACAATGTTATATCCTGACAAATTGGTAAAATTCACTTATTTGTGCGTAATTTTCAGGCGAAAAGACTCAAACAAGATACAAGCAGAAATTAGCACGTTTTGAAGATACATTGGAGGAAAAAATTTCAGAAACATCCCCGAAAGAACCATATTTAATGTTGATAAAATAGGCCTACACGCACGTGACTAAATTGAAAGAGACGATAATGAATATCAATGAAAAACGACGAATTTGCTTTTTTAATATGCCGGTCTTGATATTGACGGACATTCACATGTTTAGGACGAATTCCAATTGTCTGTTCTATTAAAATCCAAAAACACAAGTGCGAAATTAACTGGGAAAACCTATACTAACACGCGAACCAAATATTGCATACTCGCTCATTCAGTCGGAAACCCTCTTTGTTTAAAATCAATACACACGAATTCTTGAGTTGTACCACACTGTGACCACTGGTTTGGTGAATGAGTTTTGCATCTTTCGGGTGTTCTATCTCAGCCATTTTTGCACAATTGTTTACAAATGAGCTGTTACATGAAAGAGCAGGGCCTAGGCAACAAAATGTATATTTCGGAAACTTTCAAAATTACTGGAATTTGGAGATGTTTCGCACTCTAATATGAAGTCTGGTATAATTACTATCAAGGTAATATTGAAGCTCATTCTTCATCGTCCAAGTTTTGGCTCCACGTAATAGAATTCTGGTGGAGCTTGACAGAAAGCCCCTTACTAATGCAACAATGATCCAAGGTATTTGACAATCGTCAACCTCCCAAAGTTCAATACGCGATTCCTTTGGAAAAGATAGGCTGATGATTGCTATCCTTGTTGACACAGTCTAACTCAAGTCCTTACCTAGCATTAAGAATGAGAACGACCCTGGCGGAGCTTCTTCAGGTCGCAAAGTCTTATACATTCGGTTTGGTGTGGCGTGCGCCACAAGGTCATCTGCATATTTGGAAGATCTGTAGATTCAGTCTGACGCCTCGTACTTTTCTCCTTTCATAGCGAGTCCCTTGTCGTTGCTGGTATCAATGGATTGGTAACGGTTCGGAACAAGTCACTGATGATTACATTTGTACCCCCTTTAATTGTTACCTCTATGAAATAATGGTCTGGGGGAGACCTTTGGCACTACCTAAAAAATTATAAACGGTGATGGATTCTAGTAACGTTTTCCTCTGCTGGAACTATCACTTCTATCACTACTCATCGTTGCATAAGAGGAATTTATGGCTAATGTCTTCTGCTCCTAACACAATTTCTGATTATAGGTTGGAAACATATGCAGGACTCTTATATACTTTCTTTTCTTCATCCCAAACTATCTCCCAGTCCTGACATGGATCTTTCTATGATCCTAGCCAGGGCCGTAGCCTGGGGGGGGGGGGGGTGCGGGGGTGGGCGACCCCAAAATTACAAAGGTTCCGCTTATGATGTTGAAGGTCCGCTTGCCATGTTTAAGGTCCGTGTTGGTCATTAAAAGTGTTGTCTTAAGGTTGTTGTCTTGTATAGAATTACTAAGCTGACTAAGCAGCTGTTAACCATCGCCTTACGATTGTCGTTGTTACTATACTATACTGTTGTTTTTCTCAACGCTGCGACGAAATGTTTTTTCTTCCTTCACCCCCCCCCCCCCCCCCCTCCCTCTCTTCAGAATTTGGAGACGACGGTGAAAAATTTTGGGTTCAACCGGCGAGCGCAGCGAGCCGAAATTTTTTTTTTTGGTACGCAAAGGTCCGCTTCGGGTGGCCAATCCGCAGCCCCCCCCCCCCCCGCATAAATTCCTGGCTACGGGCCTGTGGCCTATTGCTTGATCACTACACGTTAATTCCTTACTCATTGCTTTCACTGATTTCCAAGGCTATTCCAACTTCTGACATCTCTCTGCTCTTCAAGTACGATAGATGATAGTATTATAGTATAAATATGTTTATTCGAATGACTGTATTTTTACTATTTTCAATCCTTATCTATGTTAATTCTCTAGCCAACCCACCATTCTGTTACAATGCAGTACGTGTTCCCTGCCATTATCTCAAATAGGATCACGGCCGAATGAGGACCAATTCATGGAGTTTTTACCATATTTCGTAGATGACAATCCCAACGAAAACTGCGGCAAGGGGTATGTCATTCTCATTCCATTACTCATGATAGAAATTTCGGTTTTCAGTGGCATATGAGTACATATTAGTCACAAAGCAAATACCTCCCAATTCTTATAACTTTTCACGTGTATTTAATTTTCTCCCCTTCCCTCTACAGTGGCCATGCAGCGTACGGTGATGCTTTGTCCTTTATAAAAAATGACACGGATTTAAAAGGTAAAGTTTCAGGACTCAACAATTCACGTCATTCTAGTCTAGAACCGAGTACACCAAATCGGGTTAAGTTACTAGTTTAGTATCTTCCTCCGTCACTTTTTTTACTACTCCCAACTTACTCATCCAAGCTGCAGACCATGTGACCTTAGTATATTATATAATAACGTTTTTCTACGGTGTTCTAAACCAGGTTTTCCAGCTGAATCTGGAATCCGATGGTGCCGACAAGAACCCATGCACATTTGAAGAACGCAAAATTCAAAATGGCCACCAAAATACTAAAAACTCATATGTTAGTCACTGAAGTTGTAATTTTGTGCCTGACTAGTCAAAACACCCAATTGTACAGTTACAATATGCATTCGGTAACCATATAATTAAGAAATCATTATGGCCACCATACATAAATGAATTAATACTTTGACCTTAGAATGGTAACTTGGTATATATCTATTTCTTTTGTGAGTAATCATTATATTGATTGAGACCATATGAATCCTTTTATTAATAAATTTGACAATCAATCCCTCAGTTTAACCATTCAAATGGCTCCAAATGGTTATAATCATCACAGCATAATAACCAAGAGATGTAATCTAATAACATAATAATACTAGTGAAAACAGCCATTTAATAAAGCGCCATCTTATCTAGGCAGCCTATTCGAGGCGCTGAAACAAATACAAAAACAAGCAAACGATACAAATGACAGAAATAACATGTCCCTGAAATCTGTGAACTTGAGTAGAAAACAAAAATGAAAATGCCCCTATGAACATATATATCGATATAATATAGTTGGAATCAAAAGATCAAGTACAAATAAATGAGTACAAATTAAACATCATATGCAAGACTGGAACAATGTGTCTTAAGCTGATTTTAAAGTCATTTATAAAACAAGGCAACGGATGTCCACGGGAAGAGATTTCCATAATCTTGATAAATTATGAGCACATGAAGAAAACGCTTTATCACCAAGGGAGGATAACGTTCTAGGAGTCGTTAGCAAAAGTTTATCAGAAGATCTGAGAGTGCGGCTTGGTATATATGGGGTGAGAAGTTGGCTTGTATAAGATGGTGCAAGTTCATTTAGCGATTTCCATGTGAGCAAAAGAATTTTGAATACAATCCGTTGACGGATGGGTAACCAGTGAAGCTGTATAAGAGTTGGAGTTATGTGATCAAATTCCATATAAAAGTGCATTCCCATTGTCAAGTCGAGAAGTGACGAGTGCATGAATGAGAATTGTGGCCATGTCATCTGACAAAATTTACGAATTGAGCTAATGTTATGTATTTGAAAATTTGAAAATTGCAGACTGACATACTTTCTTTACATGTTCAGCCATTGTCATGTTTTCATCAAGAATAACTCCTAAGTTCCGAGCAGAATGGGCAGACTGAGCTGTAATGTTTACGTATATTTCATTCAGAGCAATTTAATTATCATAAGATAATCAAAGTGATTGATATCTGCATGTTAGCATCCTAAATGGCCGTCAAAATATGGCTGTAAATGTCAGTAAGTAAAGTTCAGTCATTCATTCACGATGTAGGCTAAAAATATTTTTGGTGTGTTTTTAGTGGGATGGTCACTTCCCAAAATCCCAGTAAGACTAACTTCAGTGTCATAGAGTCGTCAAATTTAATGCCTAAAACTTACCAAAACAAAGGGAGAAATATCTGTAGACAAGTAGTGATCAGATTTGTCTACGCTTAATAAGTGCCATTTATAGCTATATTGGACCCCCATCTTGGATGGCATCTTACATGTATCGATTGCCCTGTTAAACTACCACTACTACTACTACTAATAATAATAATATATTGGCTTTTATAAAGTGCCATTTCATCAAGATCACAGCCCGGTTGCCTATTATTATTACGCTGCCGTCAGGAAATCGTCACAATCATTTCGCTTCATCTAGGCCGGCAGCTGGCCAAGCGCACAGTCCTATCAGCAGTTAGATTGTAATATTCCCCATAACAGCTACCCGAATATCGCTTGGGTCGACGAAGCAAGTGAGGTAAAGTGCCTTGCCCAAGTGCATAACACATTGGTCGCAGCGGGGCTCGAACCCACAACTTTTGGATCATGAGTTGGCAGTCATCCACTGGATCGCATGTGCCCTCGTTAACTAATAATGTGTTAACTGACCTGATTGACTTAGAAGGATATATTCAAACATTGCTTTAGGTTAGATAAAGTTATAAATTAATAGCCATCTGAGACAATCGGAAGCCATCTTGAATGCTATAATGGAGGAATTGATATCACATTGTTGAGAAATAGTTCTTATGATTTTAATTAATGTCAAAACATCAGGATAGTTACCAATATGCAGTAAAAAGTAGATCACGATAATACTTCTATTGGCGGCCATATTAAATTTACCAATATTGATTATGTGATTACATTTATGTTTTAAATTGTCAGGCTCAAAAATTACCAAAAAATCAACTTTTGAGTGAATAACAAATTATTTTTAATGTTTCATATGTACCTAATCAACCAAAAATAATATTTTTGTACCTGACAATGTAGAACATGTAGGCCTTTACATAAAAATTGCAACTTGACTGGGTATAACTCTTGCTCCACAGCAACTGTCGAGTATATTAACAATAGGATGTCGGATAAGTTACTCCTCTAATAAAGTTATCAACTTACTCGCTTACTAGCCAGGTACACCGATTTGGTGCACTCCGGTCTTTGAGGTAAAATATTACAAGTCTATTTTACATCGGCAACTGATGTGGCAGAGATACTCAAACGCTTCCAAATCTGCGTGTAAAAATAAGTACACACACACCATCTGCATGTAAGAATAAGTACACATACTATAAGTATACCAATGTTTCAGATGACATAGCAATCTCAAGTTCTTAGGTCAATCAGGGAACGAGGTTGTGGATCATGGAACGCTCCTTTAATATACCTAGGCTATCCAAATTGTTTGTATCGGGGGTAAGAGCTACTTGGTTCTACACATATCACACGGTGCTGGTAGATTCTGCTGACTTTACAGACGCTTTACGCAAAGCAAGAGTTATCGCCGAAGATATTGAGAAGGCTATACGAGCTGATGGCTTTGATCCTGGCCCGGACTTCACTGTCTTCCCGTACAGGTCAGCGAGCTAATATCGGGAATATTATAATGAGGAAGATGCGAAGTTTTAAAGTAGAAATGCCGAAATATTTAGTTAATTTTTTAAAGTTACGGTGAAAACAGCATTGCCAAATGGGTCTTGACTGACCCCACCCGTCTACCTACGCTGTACTTTTCAAAATGAAAACATAACGTGTGTGTACCGTGCTCTTTGATGTTAAAAAAGCAAGAGTGAAATACGAATACGTTGTTTTTGTTTCCAACAGTGTATTTTATGTCTTCTACGAGCAGTATCTTACCATGATCGAAGACGCACTTCTTAACATCGGCGTTGCCTTGATACCAATCTTCATCATCAGTTTCTTTATGTTGAGTTTTGACTTCCTCTCTGCCGTCATTATAATCCTAACAATCATCATGATTTTGGTAGACACATTAGGAATTATGTACCTGTGGAGCATAGATTTTAACGCAGTTTCACTTGTGAATTTAGTTATGGTGAGTTTACATAATATTAAAATCATCACCTCTTCAATTTGGTAAAATACTGAAAAGTTAACAAATAGTATTAAACTAGTTTGGGCAATGTAAAAGGTCAAATGAAATATATTATGCTACCTACTTCATGTTGCATCTCATTTTGTTTGCTCACAATTCAGGCTATTGGAATGTCGGTGGAGTTTGTCTCTCATATGGCTCGAACCTTCAGGATGTGTACTCTAAAAACACGGGTAGAGAGAGCTCGATACACCCTTGGATACATGGGACCATCGGTATGTAACAAGGAAATAAACACATTCTCCAGTTTCATACCCTTTTTTGCCTACGACCCCCCCCACCCGCCCATTTTTAAGATTTGTGTGATACAAGTTATTAATATTAATCAAGATAATGATACCTATGGTCAAGGATCAATTTGGTCCGAGTGGTCTAACCGTCAGGGAACCTGTCTTCAGAGTCACTTCTTTCCTAGCCAAAGGAGTTTGTTACGGTAGGATGCATGGAGGTCATCCTGATAGCATTATAGCTTAATATTATTAGAAAACTGGCCAGTGGCATGCATAGTTGAGTTACATGTATTCAAAGGTTTTAAAATAATGACACCCCTGTAATGGTGTGACCTTTGACCTCTGAGTCGCGATTGTCTTGGCAAATATTTAGGATTGAAGGCTATTGTGCCCAAGCCTGGGCTCTGTGGCTGCTGTAGCACTTGAACTACATGCATGTTTCCACATTTGAAGTTCATTCATTCAGCCATAAAACATTTATTTCACAATGTCATATAGCAAGCAAAATGTGAAACATTAAGCCATAAAAGATACAGATCAATATAGATTAATGAAGAACAAAAATAATACAGCAGTAATATAAGTACCTTAGTACTTAGATACGTATTATGCAAGCATCAAAGTGGCAATGACTGATGTTAAAACAGAAGGAGACTATTGTGGGACAACTCAAACGGAGCATACTCGTGAGGATGAGATGCCAAAGGACAAAAAAAGATGAGAATCCCAGATGTTGACAACATGAAATTTGATTGCAAGAGGCAAGTAGAGATTGTTAGGATGTTTGGCATTGTCCTTGTGTATATTAGCAGGGTAACTGGAAGTAGTCATCAAACAAAGAAGGGAGAAGATCATTGTGAGCTTTGTACATAAGAAGAGCGGTCTGAAGCTCATAAATATGAGTTGTATAGAGTTTTCAGCGTTCTTAATAAGAGGAGCTGAATAAGTATGGAACTCTGAATTGGTCGCATATCTGATTGCACGCTTTTGAAGGGGATAGGGATTAGACTTGTATAGGGTTTAGACGTGAGGAGCTCTACCCCAGGCAATATTGCAGTAACTTAGTTTGGTTGAATAAGGGTGTTGTAGAGTCCACATGGAAAGGAAGAAAAGAACAGAGTTTACACCTCAAAGAAAGTTTGATGGCAAAAAACTACGATGAAACCCGGTGTGAAAGCACATATAGTCCGGCGGGGGCCTAAGTCCGGGGCTCCATAGACGATAACGGAATAAAGCGTGAAACTAATGTTGCGTAAAGAGTCAACTGAATCGATTACCCTATTGTTCACCATTGTTCCCGGACTATGAGTACGCCGGACAATGGTTTCTTCTACACCGGTATTCATTACAGAATCAAGAGTTTGGATATCAGAGTGTGAATAGAATATGTTTGTGTCATCTGCAAATAAATGAAAAGACATGGATGGGAGGTGCGTTTGGTAGATCATTAATGTCTAGATATGGACAAGTAGGGGGCCCAGAATTGAGAGCAGATGAGAGCTGAGAATTTAGGTAATTCCGGCAAGTGACTTGATGAAGACTCGATGAGGATTGCTTGCTAGGAATTTCCTTAAAGCGGGTTTCAGAAAAGCCATATACCCTGAATGTATGTTTCAAAGTATGAATATAATAAAAATAGTAGAAAAAGTTTACTTACAGTTCGTCCGTTGAGATGAATGCCAGAGAAACTGCGTCTGACCTCTGTGTCTGACCTCTATGTTCGCAGTAGCTCAGGGGCCATGGGCGTTATGTCTACCAATTTTGGGTCCTGGGGTGACTGCAGAATTGAGAGAGAGATAATGAAAGACCTTAATGTGATGTAGCTGCGAGTGAGTGAGATAGGCCTGCGAATAGGAAAGCCTGGCTCTGTGAGCATCAAAAACTAAACATCAAATAGAGCATGTACAGAAATCTCAATAGCTATTACCAAGAGCAAACATTTAAGTTACACACTTAAAAATACGGGGTCAAAATATCGACCCTTTTACGTGGTCACAATTATTTGACACTAGTCGTAGTTGAAATCAACCACGTTCGGGGTCATTTTCTGTTTTTTAGCATCATATTGAAATGACCCCTAAACGGGTCAATTTCAAATGACCCTAAATATAGTCATCTTTGCCAAAGGAGGTAGTTGAAATCAACTACATTTGGGGTCAGTTATTTTCTTTATCAAGATTTTTTTTGCATCCCGATTAACCAAATGACTATTAAATATAGTCATTTTTGACCCCAAAAGGTTATTTTTCCAAAAAGATATATGAACCCCAATATAGTCATTCAACCCCAAACGGGGTTATTTTTAACCACAATTGGGGCAAATTCCTTGTAAAATAGTGGGTAAAATTTGACCCTGTTTTAGTCGGTGCAGAATTGACAGTAGACTGCGGGTCAAAATGACCCTTTGGTGGTTATTTTTGACACCCCGTATTTTTAACGGTGTTATGATATAAAGATTGGATGGCTGAGGTTGATAAAGAAAAATATCGTCCGAGCCTAGATCACATCTCGGGCGCGAGTCGAAAGGAAGACGAGCCTGCCTGATATTTTCTTGGCGGGGCGATATTTTCTGTTATCAACCGAAAATCATCCAATATTATATTATTATGCAAGAAGAAGATGTGGATTGACAAAAATAGATTTAAAATGGCTTCAAAAAATAATACAAAAGAGAGTATTTGCTTGACGCTGGCTTGACGAGCGAGTGCCCAATCATTTTGCGTATTGTGCGGTGTTGGGCGGTACGCGCTACTCGCATGAAGTATTGGACCACAGATGCATAATTAATCAATTATTAGGCCCACTCAGACAAATCAAATGTATATCATTTTCCTTTCTAGTGTTGACCTTTTCCGATTGCAAGTTACGGGTCGTTTTAAAAAGCCGAGTGTTGTCTCTTTTGAGTATTAAATCGGTCCACTACAAACTTCGTTTGTTTCACACAGGGTATTGAGTGGAGTCGCTATGACCAATTTACCAGGCATATGTGTTGGCATTCGCCGAGGTAACTATATGCAGATTTCTATTTCCGGAATGTTCCTTGTCATCACGTTACGTGGCGGTGTCCAACGGGCTAGTCTTTTTACCCAAATGTTGTTTGTGGTAAGAGGATTTTGCCATCATTCAGTTGCGGTTATTACAATTCGGACCAAAAGTAAAGGGAACCTTAATTTTTTTTTTCAGGTTGTGCTCCCGGGCCAATGTTCTGAGCGTGAAGAAATGTGTGTGAATGCAGACTTACGGCTTCCACAGAATTCATACAAATATGTGCTATGAAGTGCACACAACACCAGTACGCTGCACGAATCTGCGTCTCATCAAATGGCGATATTCCCAATCAAACCAGACGCAGCGTTACGACCAAACAAAATTCCACCTTGAACGTCAACAATGGGCATTTGAGACGCGATTGAGTATGTTATGTTCCTTGGATTTATTCCTCTAACATGCTGCATTGTTATTTTTCATATGGAGACATTACCTTCGCATTATTTCAAGAAGTGCTTGTTCACCTTTGGTTTTTAATTTAAATTTCAAGCATTAGGAACCCATTGATTACGCATGCAGCACTTGAAGTTCGTTGTGATGTCATTGACAAATGAATTTGGGAAGCCGATAGGTCTCAAGTGCAATGGGTTGTTTGCTCTTCAACGCTGCTTGGTTGGGGAGGGAGAGGGAAACCCTAAGTGAAGGAAGACACAGGCAATGCTTGATGTGTCAACATGATCGGCGAGCCTATGCCAGCTAGTAGCCCAAACGGATGGTGGCCAAGATTCTGTGACTGTTAAGTCAAGATTGTCAAAAATAGTTGATTTTCTTAGTAAGCCACAGGTAAAGGTATGGAAATAATAAAAAAAAATGCAGTAATCACGCCCAATGGATGTATTTTTTCTCCATGGATATGTTATTTTACTGCTCGTGTCATAAATGGTTCAAAGATTTTCTTTGTTTAGCTGAATTTAAAGGTTCATTTTGCAATAATGTGGTAATTGCCATCCATCTGTCCTCCTATGATGCCACTTTACATCTTGGTTTGGCTAGTAGGAATTTTTCTACGTAAAAGCAAATTTCTCTTCCCGGAGTACAGGTCCGCTATCAACAAAGATAGTTACTGGCGGAGCAACAGGCGAGTCTGCACAAGGTGGTTTAGTAGTGAACCAGATGGAAAGAGGCCAGATAGTGAATCTTGAGAGTCATGGCGCGAACTAGGAATGAGTGGCAAGGAAAAACAAATACCAGTATCAAAAATGCTGCCAGGATCACACATCTGACGAACCTGCGACAAGAGAACGTCAATGGAAGATAAAAAGACGTGCAAGCAGACTTGGTGAAAAAATTACCACAATTGAAAAAATTACCACCCACGAAATAAACGATGATCAGCTGACCGATTGTGATTGCGACGCTGTTTTGTATGCTGAACCTATGTATTGCGTTAAAAAATGTATTTGGTTAAATGAAGATATCTGTGATTATAAGTTCTCAAAATTTATGAACAAATTCAAATTGAAACAGAAATGATTTTGCGGCAGGGCAGAAGTGGTTATTTTTGTACAATATTAGGGACAAACCTAAAATGATGAGGTATGGCGTCAATGTACCGGTGTACGACGGAGGGATGATAAGAGGTGGAAGGGGATTTTGAAAACAAAATTAAAAGACGAGGAATCAATTAAAAGAAGATTATTGTATTTTTTGGTTGGTCTGTCCAAGGGGGGGGAAATCGTTGCAATAATGAAGTGAAGAATATCTCACGGTTTGGGACACTACATAAAGTATGTTCACTTTTCTATTTCTATTTGATATGAGACATCTTAATGATTTGATACATCATGTTGTTTTCAAACAGACCCGCGGACAGTATTGTCATTAGCCTTTTATTATCGCTTGATATAATAATCGTATCATAAATACAGTGATTTGAGCCTGTGATAAATTTTTAGTATGATTACAATGATTTGAGCCATTGTGACAGTTTTTAATATCTAGGATCAATATTTGTATACTATCACTCTTAAGGTTTTGTTCATACTTTCACTGCGTCTGAGTTTTTTGCGGTCCACCACTTGCGTTGGCCAAACTGCCGTTCTAACCAAGTGTTGCATAACCACAAATATAAGTTAGATTTGCTTTAACTGGATTTGCAGCGAGTTGCGTTGAGTTGAGCAGAGAGTCATCGATATATCGGCAAAGCACAGTGCAGTGAGGTATGACAGACTCCGTTCACACTAGTTTACCGAAAAGCAGTAGTTGGGTAGAGATGGCATTTTGGGCAACGCAACCCATCGAAATGTAGAGCAGTGTGAAGTATTCACTGTAAGTATAACAATAAACATGTAGTTACTTAGTGTATTGAGTACTGAAATGCATTAGGCTAGGGCTGGAAGGAAACTGACTCCTTGTGCGGGAACAGCGACCCTATAGCAAACTGCGAGTCGGCCAACGTTGGCCTATTCAAAAAAGAGACCGTGTAGAAGTAATTATAGTCCGTCGTACTCGCAGTCCGGGCTACAAACGTTAAAGGAATAGGGCACGTGATTTCAGTTTGACAATTTCACGCAACATTAGTTTTCACGCTTTATTCGTTGTCGTCTATGAAGCCCGCACTGTGGCTCCGGCGGACTATAATTACTTTCACAAACCGGGTAGCTAAGTCAGGTACAGAATACCGAAACATTCAAAAAATAAAGTAACAACATATGCTAATTTCATACTTGAACGACTAGTTGTGCAATTACATAAAAAAACTCAAGGTACATTTGTAATGTATGCATTTAAGCATTCGTGCAAAAGAACGAAAGTACATTCCGAATTAAAGAAAAACGAAATATAGGCCTAGGTCTTAGACTGAAAAACGTGACATGAGAAAAAGGGTGGGGAGTGAAGTAGTGTGTAATCGATCATGGGGCAATATATAAGCCGACCAAGTCGAACTATATATTTTATCTCATATATTTAAAACCCCCCAATCCACGTAAAAAGAATTGTACGTATAGATTTTAATCCGGTACAAAAAGTAAAGGAAAAAAACAAAACCTCGGATTACAGCTTTCGCCAAATGGGTATTACCATTTTAATGACAAACCCGCAAGATTGGAATCATCTCAAATTGTGTGAATAAGAGTACAGGTCAGTACCCCGTTTCATTAAGCATTCTTTTCCGGAAATCAAGGCACTATTACTGATGCTCTTCTCTTTTAATCCAATTTGCCATCATAAAAGGTTAGTGGATATGGACGATTATCAAGCGCAATTAGTATTTTTTTTCATTCTGTTAGGCGACCAAAGTCGTCCTGTCTTCCATTCCCAAAATTCCTGGAGGTCATTGTTGTGAGCTCCAATAGTTACTACACAGCTCGCGAAAATGCACGCACATACCTCGACTGTAGTAATGGACAAATATCTTGAATCATTAAAAGTTTGGTGGTTGTAAAACAAAATACAAAAATATGAACTAATTTGAAGGTATGTTTCTAAAAATCGTTAAAATTAGGCCGGGTCGTCGCGATATTTTTTCACCGTATTTGTGAAATGACACTAAAGCATCTATTTCGCTTTAACAAAATTCTAAACAAAATATTTCTCAAAATTGAGCAGAGTGGGGTTTTCGAACCTGCGACAAGCAAGGATTAAATGAAGCATTTTTAACCACTGAGCAGCGTTGAATTTGTTGGCTGATGTTGGGATTTTTATCCAATATAAACCTCAACGGAATAAAGGCAAGACTCATGCGTATCCTACATGTAACAATAGAAACTATCAATATCATGTTAAGTAACGTGGGCTATTAAAGATGCTGTTGTAATCCTGCAGGTTAACTACGGAAAGAAATTTCGCGACCGGGTCGGTCGAGGCTTGTTGGTGGCAGTGGTTGGCAATACGTTATGAAAGGAATAATGACGTATTACCGGCGTAGTTACCTGCGTACTTCTGGTAGACGTTTTCATATAGAAGTCCTCAAGTATGCCAATAAGGTATTGTTTCCATTGTTATTCTTCCGTCCTGTGCTACTCACAACATCATAACAGCGTCATGGCAGACATCAAAAGGCAATATCTCAATTGCATCCTTAGGGACCTCTACTTTCGTTGACGCTAGCAATCTCAAAACCTGTGGAATTATACATTGTAAAGTGTCCATGTTTTTCTTCTTGTTTGCCTTTCTATAGTTATATTAGTGGAATTTATCGTTGCTTGTATATATAATTAGGCAAGATAATATGTGATGATATTATGTAGCTAATATTTGTAACACAGACCTTTACTCGATTGTTAGTTTACCGTCCCCCCGCTTTTAACTCCTGCTTTATTTCTCAATCTTTTCATTTTTGTGTCGTCTGCAAGAATTGCGAAGGCACATAGGGATTACTCATGGTCTTATGTCTGGTGTGTGTCTGTGTGTGTGTTGTCTGTGGTCAAAATTTTACCCTTAATAATATTGCATGCCGTGGAGTTTGGTAAGGGCTACGATGATGTAATTTGGTGGAAGGAGGGGGCAGGTTAGGGTGCCTGTTGGTGACCTCCGTGACCTTGGTGACCTCAGTTGACCTTTGGCAGGTCAAAATGTTAACCCTTTCCCCAAGCTTGTGTGCAAGTTTAATCTGGAGTTCTGCAAGGCGTATAATGATGTAACTAGGTGAAAGGAAGCGGTTAAAGTAAAGAGTTCTCAACCTGATTAGATGTTGGGCATATTTTGGGGAAATTTACGTATGGCCAAATGAGCAATTAATATGCAAAAATCAGCGTAATCGCATTATTTGAAACGGTGCATCGATTGTAAAATTTCATTCACTTCATGAAACCCATTATCTGGTGCACATCTTCTTTGCCATTTGCAAGTTCCTGCTACATGCGGCTTAGTATGTCAAATGAGCTAATTAAATATGCGTAAAGAATTGCTGTATCGCTAAACGGTGGCATCGAAATGCACAAATTCCTTTGCTACATGATAAACTACTATACCATACATCCTGGGTGTGAATCATATGAGGAGTAAAGGTGGGGAGGTGGAAGGGTGGTGTGTTGGGGGGGCCGGGTGGGGGATTAGTAGTGGGGTGCAGTTGGTGAGGTGGCAGGGTTGGGTGCGTTGGGGAGGGTCGTGGGTGATGTAGGCTTGGGGTGGGGTTCAGGGTGGGGTGCATTCGGGGAAGGGTGGTTGGGGGAAGTTGGCCCATTCACACATAGGTGTGTCGGGGAGGGGGTCGGTGTGGGTGGGCGACAGTGGGGGGGGGCGGGGTGTCATGGATGAGTCAGGGTGGGGTGCGTTTGGGCAGGGGGGGTTACCCTGTGACCTTGGTGACCTCGTAACCTTGGTGACCTCATGTGATGCCATTGGTGACCCCGTTTGACCTTGGTGACCCAGTGTGACCTTTGACCCCGTGTTGATCTCTGGTGACCCCTGTGTGACCTTGTGACTCCCTGTGGACTTGGTGACGCCCATGTGACTTCGGGGTGACCGGTGACCTCGGTGACCTCATTGACCATGTGACCCCGGTGACCCATGTGACCTCGCTGACCCCCATGAGCCCTTGTGACCCATGTGACCTCGGTGACCCCATGTGACCTTGTGACCCATGTGACCTTTGTGACCCATGTGACCTTTGTGGCCACCCATGTGACCTTTGTGACCCCACGGGACCTTGTGACTCATGTCACCTGGTGAGCTCATGTCAACTTCGACCGCCATTCACAAAACCCGCGAACGAGCCAGACGACGCTAGCGTCCCAATGACCGCGACGTATGTTTGTTAATTTTTTTTTTTATTCCTCAGCAAAAAAATGGACACTAAAGGGGGATGGCCGATTTAGGATATAAATTTTGCATCTTAATAGATTGGGCTTCACCCCAGCCCCACTCTGTAAAGTTTTCGCCCATATTTTAATCCGTTGTGATGCGAGACTAAATATGTGATTTTGTAAGCCCAATAGAGTACTGTGTAAATTAATATTGGTCGACAAAATGTGGCACATTTTCGCTCAGAACTCCAAACCAAACATCCTTTGCCTAAGATCCATAGTGTAAATGAGAAAAATAGTACTTTCTTCTGATTCCAAAATTTGACCACTTCGGTAAAATCTGGGCCTTCTGGGGACGAGAATATTAGCGATCGGGCCAGGACCTTAAAAATCGAGTCGAAATAAGTAATTGAGGATACCCTTAGCTGAACAGAATTGGAACAAACTACAACGACTAAACTTTGCGCAGGAATATCGTCAACTTGAACCTGCCTTTTGGATGACTATTCTGCGATTTTAATCTCGTTTTAGTAGAGCGTCACAATATTGTTTTCAGTTTTTGCAAGCGGTGTACAGGGGCAGATGAGTAAAGCCAATATGAAAATTCTGGTTACTTATTTCTAAACATAATTGAAATGCGTCGTTAGGACGACATTTCGTTAAACGTTTAGTGTAAATTTTGTTGAGATAGGCTTGCATGTGTGTGAACTCAAGGGGTATTTTCTCACCTTTAGATGATGTTGCGCCTTATACAAACCATGACACACTTTCCAACCAGATTCTGTAATATTTATTACCTACCACCACTACATAACACTTAGAGATAGGCTATGCATGACCGACTAAAATGAACGTCAACAATATGACTACAAAATGGTAATTTTACGTTTTTACACAAAAGAGGTACAAAATTTTAACACCATTTTTAGCACCATTTTTAGTCAGCTTGCATAATGAGTTGACTCAAAAGTGTGGTCAAAATATAACTAGTTGTTTTAGAATGTGGTCAGTAGTGATTTGAAGGGTAGTTTTTATAAAGTTACCGCAAAACCAACGACCTAAGACTATATAAGAAGGTTTGCCAACTCATCTCAATGCGGCTCTAATACTGGTCATTAAAAAATGCAAAAATTTGAAATTAAAAAAATGTGAAACTGAAAAGAAGAAAAGCAAAGTAAGGAAAGGAAGAAGCGAATAGAGAATCAGTGAAATGCTGTATACACCGTCACACAAGAGGAGGTTTAGTGTTTGCCCATAATGCATTTCTTCCCAATACAATTTTTACACTGGTTGTCACGTGAATTTATAGGGACAAAAGTATTTAAATGAGTTCGTTTTCATTAAAGTAACTTAAATGCGTTCTGTTATTAAATACGTAAAATGAGTTCTGTTAATTAAAAGACTTAAAGAGTTCTGGTCATTTAGGTACTTTTATGTCACTAGAAATTCATGGAAAATCAGTGCAAAATTGTATTGGATAATTGCATTGTGGGGAAGAACGCTATACTCCTTTCCACCTTCGCCATTATACTTAGGTATACTGTTGAGAGTTTGGAGATATTTTTCCTTGAAGTACTGTATTACTACCTCAGTGGTCAAAATAAAGGGGCGTCTTCTATTTGTATAATTATTTTTTGTGTGTAAAATTTCTATAAATAATCCCCTGGAGTGGTCAGCGAAAGTATTTACAAAAAAAGCCAGGTTTACGCTGTTAACACCGGGATTGGAATGGACGGACCTCCGTATTAACCAATTGAGCTAGCCCGAAGATGAAAAACAAATTCTCTTCCCATCTGAGCTAACAAGCCAGGGTTGTAGAGGTGATTGATAGATTATTAAAATCAATAGTTTGACAGTCCGATAGGTGTCCGCACTTCTAGCGGATACATATCAGAACAGTATATTTATTAAAATGCTAATAGCTTTAAAGGGGATGGCGATCCCGATGATTATATATATTTTTCATCTGATGGGGAATGATCTTGACCCAAACACCCATTTTGCGCCGATCTTTCAATCCGTTTTTAAAGTGAAAACTACAGACGTGATTTGGTCGACCAAAAATGGGGTTACATTTTCGCTCATAACATCCTAACTAAACATCTTTTTAGCCCTAAGATTTCCACAGGGTGGTAAATAAGAAAAATAGCAGCTTTATTAAGATATTCACCATTTTTTAACAATTCGGTTAAATCTGGGTTTCTGGGACGAGGGTATTAGCGCTCGGGACAAGGACCTTTAAAGAGGTCGGTCTTTCTTTTACAAATGCGTTGAAAAGCGCTGTGGTCGTTGTTGGAGTGCATACCCAAATGACTCCACCCATATTGTTAAGCCAAGATTTTTTTGTGTGAACGGAAACAAAAAACCTCGCCAGTAACCCGTGTTGCGCACGCCTGCACAATACCTAGGGTTACCCCTCATCATGGATAGGTTTCGGTTGTTTCTGGTTGAGTTTTCAAAAATTCACAGAGGGTTACAGCTAGTCACCTTTATTTTTGTAGCCCTTTATATGACCCCCGGTTTTGAAAGATATATATATACGGTGTCATGACAAGAGCTAGGAATTAGATGTATATCAGTCAATAAACTCTGTGATGCACCAAGTTTTTAAATCTGGTTTTATTGATAATAAAAATTGCCAAATAAGATTGTGTCAAGTATGTTTGTTTGTTTTTGTTTGCTTTGCCTTTCTGTTTTGGTATTTGTCTTTTTGTTTGTTTTTTCAAGAGGGCCAAAGAACGTTATGGCGATTCATGCATTATTATGTTTTATGGATTTCAAGTGGTGGGATAACGGATCTAAACCATAATAATGATAAATTAGTTGATTTTCAGCACAAAACATTATTGGTTTTAAAAATTTGGTCTAATATAGCTCGACCAATAAAATATGGGCTTTAGGCAGTATTCCGACCTGGAACTTGTTCATGAGACAACATAGTACTAGTAGAGATACGCTATCTATACATGATAATTATCGTAAAAGTAGAATTGATTATGTTCAAATGCAACGATGGGGGGCTTGCGGACTGGCTCTAGCTTGCCCAATTGTGGTTTCCATCACAGGCTAAGGACATTCTCAATGCGTGCCATGAATCCTTTCGTCCACTGGTGGATAGACTTCTCAAACCCCACACTAATCAACGTGAGTGGGTTCCCGGCTTCAACATATTTAGCTGCTGCCTCATACGTAAAAAGAAGAAAAAAACTAAAAAATCAATAAAACTCAAAAACTTAAAAAACATAAAAAAGATTGAAAAATTACATTGCAGACATCAGTCCTGGTGTAAATCCAACAAGTTGGGACAAAGACAGAGATGTTGTACTTTCGCACTCATTTTAACAGATCGACTAGGCAACTCTCAGCCAACAATGATTCATTGGCAATCTGTGTTATTCATCCGTCAGCTGAAGCACGGAACCTTGGTGTCATCTTGAGACTCACATAAGAATGATCAAATCAATACTACGGATTTTTTACGCAAGCTTGAGACGGTAGGACCCCTTCCCAGCAACAGTCTTATGCACTGCAGATGTTATGCTTTGTCACAAACCATCCCCCCATATGAAGGTAATACTGCTTGTGAGATATTTTTTATTTGCAAGGGCGACAAAAACACCTCCCACACATGCAATCTGCTCACTTAATCAAACTTTATAGGGGTGGTATTTCGTGATCCGGCGTGATCCACAACCTCGTCCCCCGACGTACCTAAAAAACCTGCGACTAGGTATTCTAGTCTCAGTACAAAACGTTGAGATTTTATATCATTCTGAACCGTTTAGCCCTTAGTAATCCACGTGGTCCTAATCTTACGTGCAATACGGTCGTATCTGCAATGAAATTGGCATTGTTTGTATTTCTCTGTCCGTAAACTGACCAGAAAATTACAGCACAGTAGCCTATTGGGGGGACGTGAGTAACAAGCAATGCTCATCACACAAAGCCGCAAGATCGGGGTCAACTCAAAAATTTTGTGAATAAGCTTTTCTTAAGGCTATCTAGTGAACAATGAATATTAAAGCAGAAAAGGTGCTGGGAATCACGAAATGCACCTTTCGTCTTGAAAATAATGATTTCCAAATTCAATTCAGAATTCTACAGGCAGGTAGAGGGTACTGCGATGGGTACCATTATGGCCCTGTCTTATGCCATCATATTAAGTCTGCTCTTGACCAATTAAACCGCTTGTTGGTGGCGCTATATAGATGTTTTTCTATGGGAACACATACAGAAGATGAAATAAATTCAATTTATTTCTTTCCTATAACACTCACCCAAACCATAAAATTCACCTCTGAGCATTTCAGCAAACCATATC
>JAMKCH010036955.1:0-14989 GCA_023653785.1 Ophioderma brevispina
TGTGACGGATGCTATGACGCTGCTGTCGCCGTCATCTTATCGCCATTAACGCAAAATCATATCCCCATATACAGTAGCGCGAATTTCAAATAGGCATGGTCAGACCAAACATGCTGTGAATCGTTTATGGTTAGCATATTCCGTTTCCCAAAAAACCACTCCATATGTGTTCATAAGGTTTTTTATAGCGTTATGTGTAAGGATTTTGTAAGGTTCTCCTAAGAATACGGGAAAGTTGCCAGTGCGATCCTGACACTTTATATAGGTAGAGATGGAATACGGCCGGATATACTGCCTACTGCAATTTTGGGCATATGAGGAAAAAATATAATACGTATGCTGGAATACAGGGGTTATTAGAAAAAGGGGAAAAAGAAAACCTTTGAGAATATGGGTTGCGGGTTGGCAAAATAGGAGGTAGAAAATACCAACTACGGGAAACGACAGGAACTTGATACTTTGTTGATTCAACAGGATTAGGGATCGCTTTTCGAGAACTCTTTATACGAAGTGTGAGGTTAAAGGAAAAAAGGGGATGTGACGGGAGACCTACGGGTTAGCATACGGGGTGTACTTTTGAGAAGAGAAAAGTTAACGGAATCGAAAGTTATACGGGATGAAATATTGACGTTTTATTATCTTACAAAATGGAAAATTACAGAGCTACAGGATATGACGAAAAAGTACGCGACAACTTAAGTTTGAAAAAAGTTTACAATTTAATTGATGAGATAATTGTGATCGATGAGTATTCAAAACTACAGGATGAAGGGAAGTATATGGGCATTTCAACAAAGTGACCCAGTTAGAGTTATTTCGTTCTTTGATCCAAAGTCTTGTGTTTGCTTAAATAAGTAATGTGTTAATGTTCTTTTCGTACTTTGCGAGCTCTAACCGGACAGATATAGTTTTTTCTATTACACTTTAAAATCATGATCTCGGTCATGTGCTCCTTGAGACCAAAAATATGCCCAAAAATGGTGTTTCGAGCACTATGTACGTATTTTACAACTTCTACATTTACCTCAATAGTCAAATGTTTTTTGATCATACCTGTGGGTGTTTATTTTCTTAAAATGCATCACTGATATATGATAGTAATAATTTTCCCGATAGCATTTCTTGGTAAGATACAAGAAGACAATTATAGGATTCCGCGAAATCATAGTATATTACGTTATCAATTATAGTAACTCGATTTATTGAAAAAAATAACGGCAATATAGTACTTTTTGCATCCTCAAAGGCCGAAGAAAATATGTATGTACAGTGGTAGCCGTAATTAGTCGAAAATAACCCGGATGACATTGCACGTTGTTTAAGATATAGGACACTGGTGAAATACATCAAAATGTATATACGTTACGTATATTAGTTATCCAAAACGAAGACGCAAATACAGGAGTCCTCTATTGACGCCTTATGTCATTTTTTACGCTTCCGCAATTGCTCCTCAAAGAATTATGCTGAGAAATGTTGTTTTATTGCACTAAATAAGGTAATAGTCACTTTCTTTAACCGTTATACTCAGATAATTTTGTGTTAATAAGATGCACAATGTAGGAGGATACACATTGTCTTGTTTTGGCACCTTGTGGTTATATTAATAGGAAGTATAGTGTCTTGCTAAGTATTGCAACAGCATCATGCCTGCAGTAGTGTTGCCACAGGGCTATGTATACATACTATTTGGTGTGCTTATGGGGATTTTAGTTACACATGAGTGCCTTGTGCCGCAAGGATAACGTAATATACACGAAAAAAGATGGGGGTAATGTCACGTTTAGGGGGTCAATGTTGATACAATTCCATGTTCACCAAGTCTTTAACAGGGCATTGGATTATTTAGAATTGGTTGAATGATGGAACCGAGAGTTGTTAAATCCGTCTTCGCGACTTAATAGATAGGCGCTAAAAGGAAAATAATAGGCCTATAGACCCGGTGTAGGCTAATTTAAAATCTTAATTGTGAAGAAAATTAATAGTTATTAATCTGACATATTGTGGCCATCATTCAAGATTGTATTTAGGCCTAATCTTAAAAATAAAAAAAATAAAACAGTAAAAAAAGAAACAGAACTTCAAATTGAGACTCAACAAAGTTAAACAGTCCATTAAATAATACTATATATGATAACAGCTAATTGCTAAACATGAGGCACAGAAAGAAGGGAATATGTCTGTGATTTACAAAAAAAAGTACCGGGCCAAGCAAAAAGGAAAGAGAAAATGGCAGTCACTGCTCTGGGGATAATTCGATATCAAATGAAACATAAAAGAACGTGTCCCAAATAACAAAATGACCGCGGATCGGTTAGTAAGGGTAAAGTCGAGAAACTATACAGAAATTTACTGCGGAGTGAAAGCAGGAGTAGACTTGGAAAAGCACATGAATGCTAGAGATAGGCCTATACGATGTGACTTTATAAAAGTACAAAAATGATCTAATTGGCTATATTTGGTCCAACGGTTGGCAAAAAAAATTGATTGGTATTCGATTGTTGTGGTTTTTTGGCATGGTAAAAGTGGATTACACAAAATGCGTTTTATTTACTTGCATTAGTGATGTTGTAGATGACGTATCCATACCAACATCTTGAAAAAACGAGAGGAGGATATTGGAATATATTTATATCGTATTTCATGCAAGTGAATAAATAATGTTTTAAAAGGAGGTTAAATATGCTTAATAATACCAAAAGCAAATAAATTAAACCATCAGAAAACCAGCTACTAATCAGTTTGAAAAAGATCTGTCTTGTTTTGGAAATTTTTTCATAAGATCGATAAAAAACACAAAAATGTCTTCAGAAAGACTGCCGTTAAAAGTACAATGTGTCTCATACCAGCAATTGCTTTTTGCACAAGCATTTCTGATATATCTCGCACCATTTGTAAAGAATCATGAATTCAGTTTAAAACTTCTTTTAAAATCAAAATTTTATCATATATGCATATTGGATTAACGTAATACTAGGGCCCCAACAGGGAAAACACAACTTAATTTGATGGTTCAAATGTTCAAATATTGGTACCTTGTTCATAACTTTATTTGTTCCATGATGTTTGAGATGTTAGCGAATAACAAATGTATGATAAAGTATTCTTTGTGCGACACTTTGTTTTTCCGATTTTTCAAATTGAAGGGAGTCAATTTTTTGAGAATAGCCCCATATACGGGAGTTTGGGGAGGTTATGAGGAAATGAAGTATAGGCCTATATACAGGAATACGCGGAAAGCTGGCCAAGACACGGGGTATAAGAAAATTGTGGTAAAAAATGTAGGGGGAGAGGAAATAAAATAATGGTCAATAAAACCTTTTGGTCTGGCCTGACGGAACGCTACGGGTTATAGGGGACACCGGGGGTAGTGGTAGTTTTGAGAAGAAAAATATTAAAATTCTATGGAAATTATACAGGATGTGAGGTAATATGGAACATTTATTATTTAGAAATCTTAATAGGCCTATATTGGAGGTACAGGATTTAGGATGGGAAACTTCGAGAACTTGGGCTATTAAAAAGGTTACGCATACGGGATAGTTGGGCACTAGGGGGGGGTCTTATAGCTATAAACATGCGACCCAATATGCCACCCAAAATTGCCGTTATAATCATAAGCGTGGTAGGTTGCGGCGGTTTGTCGCCACTGTGTCACCTCTTAGTGATCGTTTCTGTGTCAGTGACCGCTCCTGTTCAGTGATCGCTCCGTTTAATAAGCTGGGGAGCCAGCGCGAGGGGGGGACTACGGGTTAGCACACGGGTTGTCTTTTGAGAAGGAAAAAGTTAACGGAATCGAAAGTTATAGGGATTAAATATTTGACGTTTTATTATCTACAAAATAGAAACTACAACTGAGCTACAGGATATGACGCGAACGACAAAGTACGAGAACTTAAGTTATGAAAAACGTTTACAATAGAGGGATGATGATGTACTCTATGGGAGATTCATATACTACAGGATGAAGGGAAACAACTATATAAGGGAGTAGTTTGGGGAGTTGGGAGTTATGGAGGAAAGGAATATCGGCCTTAATACAGAATACGGGAAGCCTGGCCAAGACACGGAGTGTATGTATAAAAATGTGGGTAAAAAATCTAGGGGTGAGGAAAATAAAATTGGTCAATTACACGCTTTGGTTGTGGCATGACGGAAGCTACGGGTTTTATAGACACCCGGGGTAGGTTTGAGAAGAAAAATATTAAAATCTACGGAAAATTATTACAGATGTGAAATTTTGACATTATTATTGAGAAATCTGTAACTAGGCCTATACAGTTACAGGGATATGATGGGCACTCGATCGAGAATTGGGCTATTAAAAAGGTTACGAATACGGGATATGTTGTGACTAGGGGGGGGTCTATAAGCTAGAACATGCGAACAATATGCCAAAATTGCCGTTATCATAGCGTGGTGGCGTTTTTGGCGGCGGTGTTGGTATAGCGGGCACTGTGTGTCACCTTTTAGTGATCGCTTCTGTGTCAGTGACCGATCATGTGGCAATGATCGATACCGTTTAATAGCTAGCGGGAGCCCCGCGAAGCGCGGGCCTCCCGCTATATCGGTTTATTTAAGTCTGGGACACGCGTTACGACACAGAGAGCTGAGGGTACACACCACCATGCACCGCCATAGAATTTGTATGTAAAAGGATCAGTAAGATTACTGCTTATAAATCGAGGTACCTCTCGTTTTGGAAAAATACGGATTATATGAATAAAAGAGTAGAATTTCTCTACACATATCAAAAGTTGACGAGACATTTACGTTTAGATTTTAGATATTACTGAATTTTTATAGATGCCGTATTTTCACGGGTTTCCAATTCGAATCTTAGCCTTCGCATTGCACCTTGTGTGTTTATTGCGCCGATCACACTTAGATTTCCTTCAAATTACGCTGTTTTTTGCTTTTCAAAAATGTCATTACACATTCAATCCTGTCTGCTTTAAATATAAAATTTGGTCAACAAAATCACAAAATACTAAGAATATCCACAAGTTAACAAAAAAGAGGGACTAGCAGCTGTAAAACTCCGGATGTCTGATTTAGGCTGTGGTCCACTCTTAATAGTGGTGTTTTGTGTACCCTTTAAGAGCCAATAATTAGCAGCTGTAGTATTACTTTGTAATTTCCTTTGAGCAGGAGCAGTGCCCTTTAGTACTCTTTAAATTTCGTTCAAATTGGGCGTGCTAGATGTTGATGGATATGATAACAAAAGGTAGTCGCATTTATGCGCGAAATTATTCCGCTTTCCGTTTTTAAATCATTTTGCGGCTGATAGGGGGGCGCGCTTTTAGGTTTTGTTGTTTTTGCAAAAGCATCAACTGAACAAATAAAGCGCTGAGAAGGCCGCCGAAAGTGACCTTCAACTTTTAAAAAAAGGTTTCATTTTTATACTAATGGCTTTTTAAAAGTGTGTAAAAAAGTTTTGTTTATTGTACACTAAAAGCTTGTCTTTATGGCCGTGCTCGGTCAATACGGTACCTATATTACGCAATAGGTCCCATTTCGGGCGAATTTACATCAACGCAACAAAGCGATGGGTTGTGTCCAACGCGACATGTTAAAAATGATTAGTATTACTAGGTTGCCCCGTAAATAAATCGCTTTCCAAACTAATCAGAACATAAAACCCTTCAGACTTTTTTAACAAGCAGCCTTGGACAAGGTGGGTTGATGGTTGCGCGGGGGGGGGGGGGGGGGCGCGAAAATGGTTATAGGCATAAATGTGAATCTCACATCTTTCTGAGTTTATGGAGGCTAGGCTCTAGGACAAGGCAAGCTCAGTAGACCAACCGGTAGATCGTTCAGATGCAGCTGCATATGTCTAGTAGGACTTACTGACACGGGGCTTAGCAGCAAGGCTAATCGAGGAATAGGCTATAGCTTGTCTTAGACTAGTCCTAGTCTACACCTGGTGTAGTTTAGTCGAGGGGGTAAGCATAGCCTAGCATAGTCTAGTCAATGCGTTTCCCGTACTTTAAAAAGATCTCAAGAACGCAATACGAGGCGTGCGCTGACCGCCCCTATTTTTTAATCTCAAACCTAGGTATCTTAAGTGTGTCATGTACTCATAAAACTACACACTCTTCGGCTACATTTTGACACCAAATTTAAGTCTTAACATCAAAATATAGTAATGATGTACACGTTAAAACAGCCGGAAAACGACAGCGTGTAAGAATTTGACTGAATGGTTTCCCACGTTTTTCACCACAAACTATTTAGAGGTGTGCTACACTAAATAAAATGATTTAAAAAACAAACGAGTGTGTTTGTTAATTATTGAAAATCTTCACTAATATGCCAAAGAGCATTATAATAGAAAATCAAAATCGTAATACCTTTCATGTTCAGTGAAATAACCGCACGAACCGTTTAGATAGCCTTCACGAAATGGAAAAAAAAAAATGCGGTATGCGGAATGCACTGCACTTACTCATCTGCTGAATTTTTTCATACCCCGTTAGTGTCTTTTCTCATAGCGTGTACTTTGAATACGCAAATCCTCGCGCAAAGCGCACATGGAATCCTTCTTTTAAAAGGGTCTACACACCACCATTGCACGCGCCATAGACTTTGTATGTAAAATGATAGTCAGATTTATGGCTATACCTCGAGTTATTTTTCCTCTTGTTTTGGAAAATACGGATTATGAATACAAAGAGTAGAAATTTCTCTACAAAAAGATCAAAATTGACGAAAACATTTTACGTTTAGATTTTTTTAGATATTTACTGATTTTTATAGTGACAGTTATTTCCACGGGTTAACTTCCGAATCTTAGCCTCGCATGCACCTTGGTGGTTTAGATTATGAAATTATTTTAAAAATTCATTCAAATTTCGATGTTTTTTTAGCAAAATTGTCAGTACACATGCAATCCTGTGCTGACTAAAATAAAATTTGGTCAACAAAACTCAACAAAAATTTTAAGAATAAGCTTTTCACACTGAGCGGTGACGATCGACTTTTTGCGATCGGACGCCGTTTTTAAGACTATTGCAGCCGTTTTCTGGATACTAGAAGCGCATGTGCCATAGCGCCTTAGTTACGAAGTAAAGTTTTCCAAAGGACGGATTTAATGAGCTGCTGATCTCACGAACTTCTTCGTTTTTGAAGATTTACGGCGTGGTTGTAGTTGATTTTTTAAATGCTGAGGTACATGGCAATCTTTTAACGATATGACGTGTCACTTGGTTTTGCTTCCGCACAGAAATGTTGAGTTTTCCGTTCATGAAATTGTCGGATGAGAGGAAATTCAACATGGCGGATAGACTCTTACGTAAAGTGCATTTATGGCCGAAGGTGTGCTGTTATTGAGGAAGCCACAACAGCGATTATGTGCGTCAGAGTTTGCGAAGTATTATATGATTTGGCTATGGTTTGAAGTCTCATATAGCGATCGATCGCAAAAGTCGATTCGATCACCGGTCCGTGTGAAAAGCCTTAATCTCTTCCCAATTTATACACAACAGAGGTACTACAGTGTGATTAAACCCTCCGGGACTGATATAGCTGTGTCCACTCCATGGAGCTAGAATATAAACCCAAGAGGAGAATCGCGTGGATTATGGAATAGTCCAAGCCGTAACCGTTTTCTCTCACACCTCGCGCGCAATCCTTGTGTTGCGCAACCAGACGCGCGTCGTCGCTGTTACTGCACAAGCACACGCCACCTAAAATCTGTGCGTCACGCGTTAAGTTATCAGATGTTGCATTTCCCAGTATTCCATTGTCTGATCGGCGATTTTTCTGAATAATTATGCGAAAACGCCCAATCGATGGAAGAAACATGCATCTAAAAAGATGCCTGCATTCCATAATGACACAAAAAGTCTCCCGATGACCCCTGTAATTTTGCTTAGGAAGAGATTTGCGCGAGTGATAGCATGTTGGCATCAGTTGTTATGTTGTTTTTCACTCGGGTAGGTGACGAACGTAAATACGGAGTGTCTCATAAATAGGCATAAGGGGGACTTCCAAAATACCCGACGCGATACGTAAACCAAATCTGGTGGTGCCCAAACCATGTTAATGATGAGTGCTAGTGCTCATATTATTAATACTTTTGGGCAACCTTGATTGGGTTACGCCAATTGTGGAGAATCCGCTTGTTACTTTATGAAGTCATTGGTCACTCTAATAGTGTGTTGTACCACAATATAGAAAAGGAGATCCCGGTCTGGCAAGCAGTGTTTGTCCGGCAGGGACGCGCTATTGGGGGGATTCGTAAATGTTCGCAAATGCATTTTACGAATCTCGGAATCTTTCGTATTAGCGTATTGCGTTGCCGCGTCTTCAGCGTTAACTTGCAAACGGGTGTCTGTGGTATGCAGCCGCATGCATTCGTTACATTATTTCTCATTCAAGATGCTGGCGCCTTTGTATTTTGCAGTAGACAAAAAAAGCATCGATTGTATTTTTATGATAATTATCAAAAATAGAGTTCATATGTTAGAGAGCTATTGATGTGCAAGGCCCGACCCGGCTTCCAGTCTGGGTCGTCGACATGTGTTACATAGCCTATCAGTGGTCTTTTCTTGCTAGAGGTCGGGCCAGAGCTAATTTACGTTTGGATAGGGAAAATGATATGAAGAAAAAAAATAAAACGAACAATTTGTTAGCAATCCTCTATAAAAGTTGTAAAGCACAACAACATTAATCGGCAAGTTGAGTCCTCAAGTATATACAAAATTAAAAAAAAAAAAAAAAAAAAAAAAAAACTGATTTGAAAAAAAATGGAAATTTTACAGTATTACGGACGTCCATTTCTGTCAACAATACGGTAAAAGGTCAGTATATTGTAAAAAAAGAATTAAATCGTTAAAAACACTAAATGTATTCGTTAAGTTATTACAGGAAGTTTGAGAACACATGTATAGAATTAAAAACAAAACACTGGACGCCCACTAATGTAGAACTTTTTTTACTTGTGTACCGTAAAATGTACAGTTTGTTGTTAACAATCTACATAAAACCTGGTCAAAACCTGTAAATTTGCATTACCGTATTTTTTTGACCAGAATGGCAATGACTGTATAATACCGTGAAAGTTACATTTTTACTGCACTCTAGCTCTGTATTAGCATTCACAATAGTATTTGATATTGACTATTTAAAATGACAGAGCGACAGTTTTAAATTTAGTCATTAATATGCATGAAACCATGTTTAAGGTGGTGTTCCGATTTATGTGTATTGTGTTCTCTACTTGATATGAGAGCCTGCACTTGCACATGACACCCCATCAAGTACGTGGGAACAAACTTGCGGTTTTGATGGTAGACGCAATTAATGCATGTTGCAAAGCCCTATTAAATAATGTGTATATATATAAAGTGTTAACCCTAAAACAGGCCGGTTTTTGTTTATATGTTGGAATGAAATGTATTCGAGAGCTCAAATTTCAGGACGACAATGAGAAAAATAGGCATTTCATATATATCAAAATCGATACAACTTCCGGGTAAATCAGGGGGTCCAAAGACGATCGGAACACGGCCCTTAACATAAAAATACACTTTGCTGTATTTCCAAATACCCGAAATACGGTATTTCTGTAGCCTTTGTATACATGGTGACAATAAATGTCAGGGTAATTTTACACTGTAGGTTTTACCGTCTATGGAATTCAGTTTCTTTTCCAAATAATAAGGCACTCATGATAAAAAACCATTGAAGTTAGGTGAACTTTGGTGAATGTACTAATATTATTTCAAATTCACCTAAAAGCCGGACACTTCGCCAAATCAAGGACAAACGATTGTCAACAGCCGTTTAAACGGTTAAACAACTACAAAAATGGCTGGATTACGGAAAACCAGTAATTTTCCCGTTTTTACGGAGAAGTAAATAACTGGTTTATATAGACAGCCATTTATTTTCAAATTTATATGTCCGATTTTGCTCTAACTGGAGTGTATAGCATAAATAATATTGCTGTCTACGTGAAAAAAGACATGCATGTCCAAAAATACAAACACACGGACGGAGTGCCGCCGTAAATATAAATACACAATATTTACCCTAAATTTTAAGGCATGTATACAAAATTTTTTTTTAATTATCAACATGCGGTTACGTCCTTTTACAGTGTTCTGCTTGCTGGGGGCGATTGTGAAGGGCCTATTCTGTATTAAAATATTATTTTGGAAAAATCCTCCAAAAGCTCTGAGGCAAAGTGGGCATAATATATACACATATTAAAGGGGCGTGTTCCGATCGTCTTTGGGACCCCTCTGATTTACCCGGAAGTTAGTATCGATTTTGATATTCCGATGAAAGGCCGTATTTTATCATTGTCGTCCTTGAAATTTGAGCCTCGAATCCATTTCATCCCAGATATAAACCAAAACAACCGCTCGTTTTAGGGGTTACCACTTTTATTGCACAGGATTGAATAGGCTTGCAATGCATTAGTTGCGTCTCCATCAAAACCGCAAGTTTGTTTCCCACGGAACATGATGGGGTGTATGTGAAGTGCCAGGCTCTCATATCAAGTAGAGAACACATACACATAAATCGGAACAACAACCTTAATCTTTTAGAATTATCATGTTTCATTTATTCAAGGTTGGGGACCCGATCGACAACTCGCCCCCCCTACCCCCCCCCCAACACACACACAAAAACATTACTGTATCAAATGAGATTTGTATCAGAAGAAATGTCAAATTCTCTCGTGATCCCAAGAAATTAAGGCTGGAAATTTTTCCTTTTGAACATGTTGAACAAAAACGTCTTCAAATGTGGCGACATATTAAAAACACACACATGCCAATTGTATTCACATTTTGCTACCTACTATAAAACCAAAGTCGGATGATTTCGCCCAATATTTATTGGTCTCGTTTTTGAGTTTTAAAATATTGGGCTCGAGTACGTATCACCCAATATTTGCAATATTACACAACCAATAATATGGGGCTCAATCCATCCCAATTTTATACACAAAATTGTTATCATATGTTTTTGGATGACATGTGAGGGAGAAACATTTTTTATCACATTTTTTTTAAGGATTCCCACTCATACACACAATATATAAAAGATTAACAATCACAATGAGGGAAATTATTTATGGCCACAAACCACGCCCCTTAACCATCAAATGTGATCGGAAGGCGGAATTTAACCCGCGAGCACCTTTCGATTCCTTTGTGCCATGCAAAATCTTTACGCAACCACGGCGGTTGCGTTAGCTAAGAGCTTCACGGTAATAAGCACAGGGACTGCGTTCCATCCTTTTCGCGTGTTCTTTTTTGTTCGGTAAAAAAAACACGAATAACCCCAATAGCGCGTATTTGTGGTGACAAGATTTTGTACACCAGATAGGCAGACCGGGAATCTCCTTTCTATATCTGTGATGTTTTGTTACCGCTTGATACAAGGCGTAATGCACTTCAACGCCTACTAAGCCCTACTGCGCCCTGCATTCAAAGCGATATATTATAGTTCTTCTCAAACCTACTCCCAGTGAACTTAACCCCAATGAGTTAACGTAATATAAAACCAGACCCGAAGATTCTCCCGAAACAGCCGTAACCAAAATATAGGTGCCCAAAAGTATTATAATGAGCATACGCCCTTCATTAACATAGTTTTGGGCACCACCATATTTTGGTTTACGTATCGTCGTATTGGAAAAGTCCTTATGCATATTATGAGACACGCGATTATTTTACGTTCGTCACACTTAGTGAGTGAAAACAACAACAACAACTGATTCCACATGCTATCTCACGGACTCAATATCTCTTTTCCTAACAAAATTAACATGGGTCCAGCGGGAGAACTTTTGTGCATTAGGGATGCAGAATCTTTTTTAGAAGCTTAGTTTCTTCAATCGATTGGTTTTTCGCATAATTATTGCCAAAAATCGGCCGATCAGACAATGGAACCCTGGGGAAATGCAACACTGGTAACATATCGCGTAACGCACAGAACAAACAGCCGACGACACTCTTGTGCTTACGCACAACAACCCGGCGCGCTTGTGTGATAGAAAACGGTTACGGGCTTGGGCTATTCCATACAATACCCAAACGCCGAACAATGAGCTCCGCTTGTTTACACTTAAGTGACCAAGGGGGGGGGGTGTTCCTAGGGACCCCCAAAATTTGTTTTCACGTTGGCCGCCCTTTACGCGTGGGATTTTTGCGCCGAAATTTTTTGTCATTGTCTGACTTTAATGCGCTTCTTTTCATACCAAAATAATTCAAAATCGCCAGCCGTTAATGAGTTAATAGTGGGGGTCCCATGGACCCCCCCCTTGGGCCCAACGAAGTCTTCAGATATTTTTAAAATAGGAATAAGAAACAAGCCAAAGCAAATTTTTTTTTGCTGATATAAGAAGTTCACACCTACATGTAAGTAAACATTATTTTTTTTCATTTTTCTAATAATTAACCCTTTATTGCTGAAAACAAACATTTCATCATGGATGTTTGCAAACCGTTACTGTACAAACTCATGGGAAAATGACGTGTCTTTTGCAACACCCGTAAAAATACAGGATTCCCTAAAACTGCTTAGTTTTTGTGTTTAAATATAGTCTTTGGGTCTTAGATAGATATACAACAATAAAATCAGTTTTTCAAATGTTTGGTGTAAGCCCAAGGCCCATTTGAATTTCCATCTTTTTTCCAATTTTTCGCTGTTTTGGAAAACATGTTTGCCCCCTAATTTGCAGCAACAATAACAAATTTCATTTTTTGTTGCTGATTTGGGGTTTGTCTTGGTGACCCGTCACATGTGGGTATAAATTTCGTGCAAAATTCCCCGGGAAAGTGGTTTTCCTTAGGGGGGGGGTCCCATGGAACCCCCCCCCCCCCCCTTGGGCACCAACGGGAGTGAAAACCCTTGGTCCACTTAAGTGTTAATATTCTCACCCCCGCTCATGCCTAACCCGTAATATCCATACATACGACAATCGAAGCGAATACAGACGGTTGGTTTTTCACTTTCTTTCTTTCCCCACACGTTTGCAAGGAGACCCTGGGGTTATTACCTCCATTTGGTGAAGTCCAATAAAATACTTTGACTTTGACTATTTGCGTACCGCATACGCGGCTTACGCGTATCGCCTGTTGGCACGCGTAACCACTCGGCGCAACGCGCATCACATACGCGGCCGCTTAATAGTACACGCTAACAACCAAATGGTATCATTTTCCATAGCAACCGGCACATTTTCGTTTGCTTTTTCAGCCATGTCTGAACGGATTTCGTACCGAATTAGGGTTAGAATCATCTTTCATTTAATTTGGCGCATTACGTATCCATACATACGACAATCCAAGCGAATAACATGCAAGAATCGAAACTGCGGAGCCTGGTTTGAGGACATACCCACTTACAATTACATACCTAAACTTATATCAAATTATAGTAGCAATGGTTTTTACCGAGAACACGCGAAAAGGAACGAACGTAGTCCTGTGCGTATTACCGTTAAGCGTCTTAGCGAATTCAACCGCCCAGTGGTTGCGTAAAGAGTTTGCATGGCACAAGATCCGCATTAAGATCGCTTACTTGTAATGATATGAGTGGCGTGGTTGTGTGGTCATGTTAATTATGATGAAAACAACAACAGCCGAATAAAATAGAAATGCATTCTGGGGGTGTTAAGACGGTTATATTGTGAAGATTAAGGTGGGTAACCCGATCGTGGTATGATTTTCATATACTAGTATTGCACTCACGTGGACAAAAACATCTGATTACACAAGTTTTGTAATAAAATTGGATTGAGTCAGCCCTGAAAGTGATTCTTAAGTGCCAGCAAAATGTGTGCCTTAAGGATGAGGCGGGCAAGACAAAGTTTGTACAGGGGTCAAATTTTTAAATTGAATACAATCATGTTGAAAAGTGTACATGTTATTTATCTAGCACCAAGGATTCAGGAAAGTATAGTTTGTACTACTACAACGTAGTTGAAGAGTTATAGGATAAAAACAGCAAAAAATCATAAAAGGCGTCAATTTCAGTTGTACAGGGGTCAAATTTTAAAGTTGCTCCGATTTAGATAAAAAATTGTGCAAATTATTGATGGAGTTCATAGGATTAAAAATAAGAATAGTTTTGACTTCTAAAATACTTAGTTACCGATTTTAGGGGGAACAGCAGGTCAACGTCCATTGTATTACAATGGGCTTGACCTTGTTGTTTCCCCTACTTTCTGTTCTCTTTTTTAGGTCTACTTTTCAGCACGATTGGAGCAATTTAAAAATTTGACCCCTGTACCAACTTTGTATTGACCCCCTCTCCTAAGGCACCATTTGTGGAACTTCAGAATGATGTTTCAGGGGTCCCTGTGAGTCTGTCTACATATTTAATCACTCAAAACTTTTGTACTTGAGATTGTGTTACAAATGTGTGCTAGCTCGGGGCTAAAACAGGTCAGTGACTGAATGTCCTACCCAACCAAGCGCAACTCATCGGCTATTGTGTTCTTCCTTGAGTGCTGTATGCATCAGTTGTTTCAGCCCTGTACCAAATGGCATCGTCTATAGGTCACGGTTTATTCCGTAACTGTTGCTATGGGAGGCTAGGACACTCTTCTCATGGGGGACACTCAGTTCTTTTACACCGGCGTCATGAAAATAATGCGTCGCTGTATACGGGGCGGACCAGACCGGATCTCCTATTTTCTATATTGTGGTATGACGCTCTGAAGGGTAAAAACAGTTTTCTCACCCTTTGAACAACTAAAAATTTGTTTGGTTTTTTTTTTGGGGGGGGGGGTCGTCGGTAAATGATTTAGAAAAGTAATTCGTGACGCTGTCGTTTTCTTAAACAAAGCTTCTAGTAGTGCACTGGAAAAAAATTTCGTAAACAGATTTCGTAAATTTACGGGACATCTGTTTAGAGAAAACCAATAAAAATAAAAAACAAAAAAACATAAAAAATGTTAATTTACGGAAATTTTCCGGCAGCAAAATTTCCAGACTTTTTTTTTGTCGTTCAGTAATTTTAA
>JAMKCH010036956.1:0-24102 GCA_023653785.1 Ophioderma brevispina
AACTAAAGTGTGCTTTGCCCCATAACCTAATTAAGCCCTGCCACTCCAATGTAGCTCATGCAAACACAATTTTCTTCGAGTTATGACTTAGTAAAGTTAGTAGATAAAAGCTGTAAAAAGCCCCCCCCATACTAGCCACTAACCACAGTAATACCCCAGAAGCACATAAGGCATTATGTGGATTCAGTTTCAATTGCAAAAGTTTGTTTGCGGTATATTTTTTTGACGGAAATTGCGATTTACAGGTGTGACTTATACCAAAGGTATCAATTTAACTGGGTGAGAATTTGTGTGTAAGCAGACATCATGTACTCTTTCAAGGGTGTTTGCGGGTTTGTGAGACCAATGGGTTACGTATGTGGCAAGTGATGTAACTAATAATTCGAAACAAACACTGTTAACTCGATAAAACTATGTTTTCGATTAATTTTATTTTTTTCAAGTGGATAAAATAGTTACGAAGAAGTTCTATTGGGCCCCCTTTTTTTGTTACCAATTTTGAAAATTGACAAGCAAAGTATTTTTTTCTGTAATCAAACCTGAAATATTCTTAAACTGGTATCGTTCAACCTAATAAACCTCCCAATTCCTTTTACTGAAGTGCAGCGCTTGACGTTGATGAGACGAAAATGTTTTTATTAGGGCATCAACCGCCTTTCTTTCAAAAAGTACCAACCTTTGTTGTAAGTAAATAGTTTAAAATGCAGTATGTGGAGCGGTTTGGACTGACAAAATTGTCGACAAACCAATCCCCCTCGGATACAACAAAACGCAACCACTTATTCGAAAGATAGTAATAAATTAAAAATATTAAAAAAAAATGTGGTTGTGGTCAAAACACTTTGGTGGCAGGTGGTAGTTTTTGGGTCAAAAAATCACGTATTTGAGCTAAAAACTTAAGAATAGTACAAATTTATTAATTTAGTAGTAAACCAACATTGTAATACTCATGTAATGCTATCAAGCTCTGACATTTATATTATAGAGTTCTGTTTATACATATATAAAGGTATAGAATTTTAAGCCCCAAAATCACTTTTTTTCCTAAAAAAGATCCTTTTTATCACTGTCACCACAACGAGTATTGACTGAACCCTTATGCAAGTGTATAAAAACCTATTCAATAACAAAAAGGATACTTAAAAATAAGATTGTAATTTTGTACCAGTAAAAAATTAAAAAATAATAATTCGCTTAAGTGCAGCCCAAATGTCATTTTTCAGCATAGAAATCATCCCTGCCAACACCTATTTCAACACAACCCTCATTTTCTTATATCTTATATATTTATCTTCAAATAAAAGGTGGTTGTGTTGTGTTGTACGGTGGGGAGGGGTTAACTCGAAAACTAGAGCACTTTTCTAGGCTCGGCCGCTACGCTAGTGTGCCTTGAGTTTGTTTATTTATTCTTTACCTGGGTCCATATTCAAAGGAGAAACTACGGTATTCCTCTGTTCTTCCTTGGGTTCATCTTTCAAAAGGGTCAGAAAATATGTATGCCTGTGAACTAGAGTTTGATGCTAGATCATCACTCGTCGCGCTGAATCGTCCCCTATCTCGGTCACCTGCTTGCAGATGTGTTAGAGACATGACTCCACTGTAAGAGGTGGTAGTTATGGCAACTTGTTTAGTTCAATTCTGGTATTTCTGTATCTTCCGTTTTACATAGACAATTGAGAGGTTCTCTTCTGAAGGACACCCAATCCTTGGTTCTCCACCTATCTTCCAGTTTTACGCCATTTAGGGACGGCCTCAAAATCTGAATCGGGGGTTGACTTGGCGGTTCATAGTGATGCAACCGTGTTTCATGGTTAAAAAAAAAAGCATGAATAAAAAGGTTTTTTGAGTAAAGATCAAAATATTTGTAGTACTCATGAAATAGTCAACTCTGTCAGGAGCTTGTTCACTCTGGCGGCGACACAGCTGAGCAGACCTATTTATAGACGATTGAGTGGACGTCATCCTGTTGATATTAGGTTGCGTTTGATGATCAGCTGGTCGTAGATGTTGTTTAACTTATAAGGCCCAGCTCTTTGTTAATGAGTTACGCTCTGCTTTTTCTCCATATGGCTTCTTCACCAGCGTGTAGTTTGTACGGTTCGTGATCAATATTTTAGGACTCATCCCACCCAATTACATGGTTATTTTTAGAACGTGGTCTGCAATGGATGATTATATATTTCTGTTGTTGAAGCTTTCTTTTTTGATTTGTGAAAGATTTTTTTGCAACGATCCTGATGAATATATTCCAAGTGTTAAAAACAAAGGCAGCCGTTTCCCCAACCCGCATAAAACCGGGCGGAACAGAGAGAAATCGGCGCGTTCAGGTTTAAGATGCACCATAGGTCCACACTTCTACTGGCAAGGTAGTGCAGTGTGTTGCATGCCGAATAGCAATCTTGCCCAAGATGATGCAATGCAGTACTGCAACAAAGTTAAATCATTTTAACTTGCACTGCAGAGGGTGCATATGGTTGACAGTAGAAGTGATAGAATATCGGCAATGTAGCAGCACGCACTGCATTGCAGTAGAAGTATGAAAACGAGACCTTTAATCTCCGCTTGTTCCCAGCTGGTTGAACTCGATATGCTGGGTGATTTCAACGTGAATGTGGACCTCAAAGCTAAACCGCGAGTCTATCATTTTTGGAGATTCTGGATGCTAATGGGTTCATCAGCATATCTATGCCCCTACCCATAAAGATGGTAACACTCTGACCTGATAATATCTCGTCCTTGAAGATGGATAGTATAATGGGTGGGACCTCTTGCCTGGGCTAGGAATCTGATTCATAGGTGATTCCTTGTACGATTAGAAGCCAGAAATCACTCACGCATGAGAACATGTGCACCATCAGAAATATAAAGGAATATTGACAAGGACTCTCTCTCATTGACATTTTCATCCATGATTTGCAGTCTTGACCTTCGTGAGGGCTCAGTTGATGAGTGCTTGGTAAATTTGAGGAGTTTTAATTATGTTACTCGATCCATGAACCTCCTCAACAGCGTTCCGCATTATAGACACGATCACACTTGGTTTAATAGATATTGATGATGCCAGCGTGAACGAGGGAGTTTAGAGCAGAAATGGGAAAAACTAGAACTAGTGTCGATCTGGATGCATAAAATGATACAATCAGCAGTGACGGGTAAACTCCTTCATCATGCTAAGGAGTTTAGTACAGAGAACAATTAGAAAATGCTAAAAACAAAAACAGGTTTACTACTCATGAATAATACTGCGACCCCAAAACTATACAACTTCCTAACTGTAATTAAGCTACTGAACTACGTAGCTCATTGCCAGGTTTTTCAGCGACAAGGTATACAAAAATCAGACGGGACCTTGATAATAATCCAGGACAATCGCATGAATGATATAAAGCGGGGACAATACTGAGGAGACCGTTCGCAATACATGAGTTTAATCACTGTTGAAGAGGTAACCAAGGTGATTATGTAAACTCCATCCAAATCATGTCCTAGAACCATTCATGGTGTACTCAGGAGAATGTTGCAAATTGGACTGAGCCATTAAAAAATGATAATAAAAGTCTAATACGCAATGGTTTTCCAGCTAGCTCGGGAAGCTGTTCTTTTTTTTTTTTTCCTCTTTTTTTTTTTTCCGTGACACCCATTTCAAAAAGCCTTCCTAGACCAGAGGTGATCAAAAACTATCGCCCTGTGTCAATATTAGCTGCGTGTCTAAGTTCATGGAGAATAGTGAGTGCCCAGATAAAGGATCATCTTGTCTCAAATGACGTAAATGAGAAGTTTCAGTCCAGCTTACAAAGAACGACACAGCACTGAAAAGGCACTTCTGCGTGTCAAGACCGATATCCTCACTGCAATCACACAGTAAGGCAGTTGCATGTTGCCTGTAGATCTTTCTGCGGCTTTTGATACTGTGATCATGCAATTCTTTGGATAGGTTACGTGATACTTCAAAATTCAAGGTATGCCTACAGTGGATCGGCTTACCTGCGAACGTTCTTTTAGTGTGCGCATTGGGATGCAATGTTCAAACAAGCATCATCTCCCTTGCGGTCTTCCTCAGGGTTCTATGGTCGGGCCTCTCTTTTTAATTAAATGTCACATACTGTATGCGCATCAATCATCCGAGAGCACAATATTGCTTACCATGATGATGATGATGGGCAGCTCTCATTTGACATTTGATCCTAAGATTGATGGTGAGGCCAACATGCTGTCAAAAGACTCTTCTTTGTAGTGATGAAATTCAGGAGTGGATGCGCTGTAACAAACTCAAATGTAATGGATGCAAGACAGAATTTTCATCTCATGTTCATCCTATTACACAATTCGCCTCAAAGATATTACAATCAGGGTCGGGACAGTGGATGTTCCCAGTCCTCGGCATTAAAACCTTAGTGTAGGGTTTGATCAGACAATGTCTATGATGAACAAATGTAAAGGTCATATTAAGTCTGTTAACTTCCCACCTTCGCAATATTTACCGGATCCGCCGCTTGATCACATTTGAGAGTTGTCCTCATCTGTCCGTTCACTGATTTTCTCTCGCATTACTATGCAATGCACTTTGTATGGATGTCGGCAGAGATCGGAGTAAAATTCAGATTTGCAGCATAGAGCAGCCAGGCTGGTGAGATCTGATATGAGGACCCCAGCCACACACTCTTTAAAGAGCTCCATTGGCTACCAGTTAGTGAGCGCGTTGTCTTAAGCTTATGCTTCTTACTTACAGGGCATTCCGGGAAAATTGCCATACGTAACTTGTCCGAATACCTCTCTTTGTATATTCTGGCAGGCCAGGATTGCGATCTGCAGATGACAAGACGCTCCCAACTGTTTCACGCACAAAAAAAGGTCAGTGGGTGACAGGGCTAACAGTAATGCGGCCCCAGCCTATGGAAAAAAAAACTCTTGCCTATCTCTGTTCGCCACTTCCAAGCCATTGTTATTTTAGAAAGCTTAAAATTGCAATCTATTTCCTAAGAGTTGCTCGTGTGATTAGAATTGGTTGTTGTTATTGCCTCACATGAACTTAATGTGCAGTGTTTCTTTTTATTTTATAGTTGATGTTAAGTACTTTTCTCATGGTTCATCTTTGACAATACTGTTGTATACTATGTTTAGGCTAAATAGTATTACCTCTTTATTTTGTAAAGACTTTGACCTTGTTTGAGAAGGCGCTTATCAAATGCCGATTGTATTGTATTGTATTGTCAGCAGTTGAACTATCGGAGCTAATTGGGAAGGTGATCACTTCTGATGACTTCCAATCACTTTTGCCTTTGTTGATACCGCCTGTCCAAAACACATTTCTTACGGCAGTCGACAGTAAGAACATGGTCATATGTAGGATCTCGCACCTGGGGGTGCGCGATCACGGATATGATCTGCAATATGCAGAAAAAATATTCTGTAATCATGAAATGATTTCAAATTGCACCAAGTGTTATTGACTGCACATGACATCGAACGTAAATAGTTGTGCTGCCGATGGTAATGAAACATTTATAATAAATCCTAATTAACTCCTACAATTAATTTAGTGGTTATTCCGAAGTCGTTTCTTCTGGACTGCAATCTCCAAATCCGCTTAATTAATCTTCCATAATTAGGGAATATGACGATAGAATCAAGCGTAATTGTCATTCAAGCGTCCCTCAGCGTAATGTCTCGCCTGTACAGGTCTGCGCCAGTCTACGTTACGCACATGCATAAGTCGTAGAAAGCACTATTTACAGCTTGGAGATACTATTACGGCCAGATATTCTTCACCAATAATGGAAGCATTTCTAATCATGTGATAGACCTTTAACCACCTAACAAGCTTTAAAGCAGTCTTAAAATTTATTAATGAAGTATACAATGATATTTTCTTTTCCACCCCAGCCCCCGCGTCGCGGCTTTTGGAAAATGTAGGCTACTCCTGTTACTGAATATACGAAGACATTGTCGGTTTTATTGTTGCATCATCAAGCCGAACGTTTTGCCCATGATTACGCATAATTGAAGTCCAATAAAAATCATGTCATTGATCAATAGTGCGGCATTAATTATTATTTTATACAATGTATATTTATGTATGTTTAGGTGACGTTTAGTGTTGATATATAGTATTAGTAACTTTTATTCTTTTTTTAGCAATTGCAACAAAACCCAAGCAAAGACCGTTCGCGTAGACAAAACGCCTACGATTGTGCAAAGTTTTAGAGCCTCGATAATTTAAAATAAAAAACGTCTAACTCTTTCTAATTTATGCACTGTGTACTATGCAGGTATATTGCATATTAAAATTTTAAGATCCCTTTATTATATATTTTATAGGCTGAGTAAGTCACATGAGTAGCTGAACCCACTTCCTCTTCAAAGGTAAAGCAAACGTTAGAAAAATACTTACGTTTTGATATACATTTGCCCTGTTTTTTTTAAACATCACGTGCCCCTTTTAAAAAAGCACTAAAACGGAGAGTTTTTTGACCTCGTCTAAATTAGCCCCATTTTACGATGCGATGCAAACAATAGCTTCAAAATCATTCGATGTTCATCACAAAGACTCCTACCTGATGAGAAGTTCAGAATCAAACTGGCAAGATTATTTCAGTGGCTAAGTCATGATCGCACGTTTGCCCGTTAACCCAATATATCCACCAGGCTTTTTAGCATCTAATTTTAGGTTATCTTTTTGCATAAAGGAGTCCATTGTTTTACAGGCCGATGGATGGCGCAGGATCCTAAGGTTCTTATGACCGTACACTTGATGCAATTTCACGTATTGAATACAAATTAGCTGAATTTGTCTTCTTTTCTTTGTTATGAAATCCGACTCCATGGTCATTAAAGTACGCTGAGAGACTCGAGAGTTTACAAATGTAGACGTTAGCGTCTTCTTTTTATTTGCTTCATCACTTAGAGTTAGTCACACACTTCACATTGCTTTGTGAGCACAGAGAGGTCGTCTGTCTGTGCACTGTGTGTTTGTTCTTTGTCTGAAGAAGTTGATTTTGCATGAAAACGTACCACGATTTCCATTGCGCCCATGACGCCTCATGATGTCATTCGATTAGTTCTATGTACAACATCCGGCATTTGCCAGGCAGAATCCAATAATTGCTATATGCATTAAATTTAAGGGAACACTTCCAGAACAGCAGGGAAAGATTTATGGGAGAAGTCCCGATTTTAGAGGCAAACCGAAGATCTCGGAGAAAACCTTCGAAGGACGAGTATGGATCGGCAACCAAATTTCAAACCCAATACGACACTGGTTCTATCGGGGATCAACCCGAGCCCGCATTCTGATGCCATGTGAGCGACTCGACCACTATACACCAACTCGCTCCCACCCCCCAACGTACCCCTCACACGAACCCAATCTAAAGGTTCTACGTAATGGTCACAAGGCGTTGCTTTCTTAGCAAGGCGTTGCTTTCAGAAACAACTTGGTATGCAAGAATATGCATCGTCAGCCTCATTGCTTGATACATTCTCGCCCCGGTTACAACATCTAGTCCGGATCATTGTGAAAACATACTCCCTAATTATAATTTATATTAGTCAGCATTCCCTTCTTAACGGGCACAACAAGCTTTAAACTGTGAATGAACTGTGAGCGCACAAAATTTCTTTTTGGAACACCTTATCGGAGAATGGCCCAATCATAGCTTTTTCACCGAAAAGTTTATTTGAGGAAAAAAATAATTTCAATTTTGTCTAGTAAATACATGTAATCACAGCTGAGTCATTTTGGTTGTAGATGGCGTGAAATTAGCAATTGCCTAAATTTGCAGACATTGCCTGTTTTCCTTCTGAAACTACATAATTGTGTAAGGGCGGTGTGTATATTAATGTGTTGTGGGGTGGGGGTGTGTGCGCGCACGAGCCGTGTGTATGATATGCGTGATTGTGAGTTGTGTGTTTTGGATTGTGTGTGTGGTGCTTACCCAACTCTTTTGTTTTTTTTCCCCGACAAAAGGACAGACCATACTTCATTAAGGTTTGTTCGCTAGTAACGTCAACAACGTGTTTTGATAAACTTTTGCACAATCGCGTTGTTGAAATTACTTGTTAACAACGTTCATTACTAATGGGCGCTGTAGTTCTTTATTTTAATATAATATGGTATGTTCAATCCTTTGCATCACGTATCATACATCTTACAAAAGGCCGTCAGCATTTTTAAGTCCGACAACCGCCCCGAAATAACCGAATTCTCCCCTGTTTCTGAATATTTATTAACTCTTCCCTGGAAATGGCGCACGAACGTAAGATGTTTGAAAAACACATGTTGGCGCTTCGGCAACCGGCGACCTCCGTAATTACTAGCTAACGGCGTTCTTGCCAAATAAGTATAACAACCAGCTGGTAGAGGTAGCGATATATATTACTCTATATGTGTTAGGAGGTCCGAAGGAAACGAGACAGGTGGCGTAAGTACATTTTCTAAAATATTAGTGTGTTTGAAGTTAATGAGTCCGGCAAATAGTAACGCGTAAACCGTACTTTCTTTCGTCTTTCGTGGCCTTCCCGAGTGGCCACCGAATCACGTCACGTTGTCCCTTCCTTTCTTCTGCTATATAATCATGCATATAGGTCATCTCTTAAAGTACAATATATAGATTATGGGCCGCTCGAGACTCAAATAAAGACTGAAATACATTAGCGCTCGCTTCTCTGGTGTCCACGTAAACACGTCCTTTGTGGTCCAGTGTATGCCACGCCTAGTTGACGAGAGGCCGGGTTTCGAGACCGTGTATTTTCCGTCTTTATTTGTCTAATAATTAATCTCGGGTTTAGCATTTAAATCCTCCCCGGGCCCCTCCCGTACATTGAATTGAGTTCGCTTCGTCATAGATTATTCTAGAATCATGCATATATTATATACCGTGTGTCCCAAAAAAAAACGGCAACACTTGGTGACGGCCCTGACATAAGTTTTTGGAAACAAAACACGTGACTATTTATTCTTTTTTGTTGTAAATGTAAGTGGTACTGTTAGTACGTCCCTGAAAAAATCATACTGATAGAGTTTATACTTTTTTTAAGATACGATCCCAACAATCAGGTAACCCCCAGGACCCATTTTACAAAAATGAGGAGCTGGTCAACCACAAGACTGGCATGAAAAGAACAGAATGCCAAACAATATGATTGCAATCAACACATTTACTTGCCCATATTTTCTTTCTTGCAGAATAACTTCTACTGATACATAACTGCATTTACACAATAATTAATTTATTTAACTCATAATGATAAAACAATTCTATTTGTGAAGACAATACATTTCAGACATATAAATGTATGAGTAAGTCATAGACAATACAGACTAAGTCATAGACAAACCCCCATATTCCATAAAATAATGAGAAATGCGTTGGGCTGCAACTTGCTTGTTAAACTGAAAAAAGTGTTACATTCTCAACTTTATATGAAAGTAAAAACATATGTTTCAACACAACCTCAATAACAATACAATATATTCATTCTGTCCCATTAAAGTTTGGGTTAAAATTACTTTTGTGTGCCGGTCCAAATGATGAGAATGATTATTCTCTAATCCAATGCTTGTCGACTTTGACAATACGACGATTTGTTATCAATACATTCCTAATTCGCTCTTTTAAATGTGTTAAATGCGTGTTTTTAGCTGTTATTACCAATGGAAACATTCATGTTTATATTTGTTGCAGCACTTGGTCTTTTAAAAAAGCGGAAAATTGTGGTTAGACTTAGAGATTCATATGGTGGTCGTGATTAGGTTGTTTCTGTTGTTTTTCTGGGCGCAAAACGTACAGTGCCGTATTTGTAGTTAATAGCGACTCAAGTTGGTAACTGGGTCTTGCAGGTTACTTGATTTCTGGGTCATATCTTAAAAACTATTGACTCTACCTTTTTAAAAAAAAAAAATTGAACTTTTCAGGGGTCTTAAGCTAACAGTCCCATCTTACATACAACAAAGAATAAGTAGTCTGGCATGCTTTTTGTTCAAAACTTATGGCGCCTAGCCACCAGTGTTGTCGTTTTTTTAGGGACACCTATATATATATATATATATATATATATATATTATATATTATATATATATTATAAGGGACACAAGTCAATGCTGACATCCAGTTAATGTGTAGGCTCACTTTTAAGTTTACGTAACTTTAATCACAAATGTGTCTTCTCATGAATATTATGACTCGTACTCTTTTTCAATCTTGATAAACTGAATTTTTTAAATGCAAAACAAGTTTTACCAGAAAACTTTTTTTTTCAGAAATACTCTATTTATAGTTTTTAGTGCAAATCGAAGGTTTTTCGTAAAACTCGATTTATCACTGATAAGATAGGAGCCTTTGTTTAGGCGGGGGGGGGGGGGATCCTCAGATTAGTTTATAAGTTGGAAAATATGTTTTTTAAAAAATAATTATGCAGGGTTTTAAAAACTATGATCTTCCATTATAAAAACTTCGTTTATGTAGAAAAATTAAGTTTATCCACTTGAAAAACATTTTTTCAGGCCCCATAGTGCAGGTTAAGTTAAGGGATGCACAAAGTCGCTGGTGACATTGATTGCATATTAGGTGAGCAATTTGCAATAATTTATGCAAGAAATAGAAAATACATTGGTTATTATTTTGATATTCTGCGTGGGTCATTCCCTGACTATGAAGAGTGAATAGTTCTTTCTCACTGGATTTTTCTTCGGTGAACTTTAATCTGTAAAAAGAGTGTAGTGTCCCTCTTTGAAATTGTGTGCAATCCGCGCGAGGGGGGGGGGGGGGGGGGGTCTATAAATCAGGGGTCAAATGTCAATGCTTGGATTGCTGTAAAAAAAGAAACTGATTAAAATAGTATAGTTTCTACTCTCTACAACTTCAGTCAGTTTGTTTTTGCAGTTGTATTTTTACAGCAATTAATCCATATAATTACTGACAGGTACAAGAAAAAATCTTTATTTAATTAGTTATAGTTTATTCGTTCGAAAAAGAAAAAAAAAAGAAATTTTCGGTTTACTGGACGAACTCATCTTTATAGGCCAGCTAAGATCGCAAGTAAATGATACAACCCGAGGGAATTATTGGTCAAATATTATATATATAGAAGCTCGGAGAAACTGGCGAACATTGAATCAAATAAAGACGAAAAATACACGGTCTCGAACCCGGTCCTCTCGCTAACTAGGCATGAGATTTGAAATTGTCTAAATTTGCAAGCTATGTCTGGTGCCCTCTGAACATTGTGCGGGTGTACAATGCCATCACTTGCAAGTCAGTTGGGCTTTTTCTTCCTAACCTCCTTCCTGGTTTAAACATACGTCCCGGGAGAAAGGGAAGGAATAAAGGGAAAACAAAATTTTCTCTTTTCAGTACTGCAGCATATTACATTTACCGAATGAATTCACAAGGGGATCATGGAATTTAAATCGATTATAATTAATTATACCAGATTTTGAAACTTATCTGCAATATCAGAATATTTAACCCTGGAGCTAGCAGACATTTGTAACACATCTCAAGTACAAAAGGTTTGAGTGATTAAATATGTTGACAGACTGACAGAGACCCCTGAAACGTGATTCTTAAGTGCAGCAAATGGTGCCTTAAGGAGAGGGGGCCAAGACAATGTTTGTACAGGGGTCAAATTTTTAAATTGATCCAATCATGTTGAAAAGTATACCATGCTATTTGTCTAACCACAAGGATTCAGGAAAGGTATAGTTTGTACTATCTACAACGTAAAGTTTAAGAGTTATAGGCTAAAAACAGCGAAAATCAATAAAAAGGGTCAATTTCAGTTGTACAGGGGTCAAATTTTAAAGTTGCTCCGATTTAGATAAAAAATGGTGCAAATTATTGATGGAGTTCATAGGATTAAAGTAAGGAATAGTTTTGACTGTCTAAAATACTTAGTTACCGATGTAGGGCGCACAAGGTCAACGTCCATTGCATTCAATGGGGCTTGACCTTGTTTCCCCCTACTTTCTTAAGCATTAGGTAGGTGAACTACTGTCCATTCAATTAGCTTAGACCCTCGGTTATTAATTAATATTAGAGAAGGTAGAGGTGTCGAAAAAAATTGTGAAAGAAAAGTTTGTATTCACGAAATTACCCAACAGGATTTTTAAATTTCAAAACATATGAATGGAATTTTACCTACAAATCTATTGAAATTTGACCCTTTTCCCCTCAAAGTGGCAAATGATCTGGCCAACGTCTGGTACCATTAACAAATGACGTGTGAGATGTTCTTTGGTATTATACATATAACCGACTATCGAGACTTATATCTAATATACGCGTCACGTCACGTCACGTCGCGTCGCGTCGCGTTACGTCGCGTTGCGGAGTAATAATGGTAATGTGGTCTTCCTCCGCGGCGGCGGCTGGTCGAAGTAAAGCAATGTGCAAAAATATCAAAATATTGCAGCATGGACGTAGTTTCACCACACCATAAACAAATCAGTCTTGATCAAATAAAACAAGTTTGTACTCAAACTCTCGTTAAAATTGGTTACTGTGTAAGGAACTTATTTTAAAGGATTTATTGACCAATATTTAACACTGGGACACACCATTTAATTTGAAAGAGGGACACACCATTTAATTTGAAAGAGGGGGGAGGTTTGGAATTTGAAAAATAAACAAAAATCACCTACAATAGAGCAAGAAACAAAGTTTCCCCTCCTTCTAATAATGAAAAAAAAAATAAATAAAAAGGGCGCACAGCTTCAATTCTCCTTGCAAATACTTTTGGCAAAAATACATAATATTATAATAAATCTTACCCCGTACTCGACTTCTGCCCCCCCCCTTTGAAGTCAAATGGTGCGCCCGCACAGGGACGAAGCTGTTAATGCACGAAAAGGATGGGCCGATTGTGCGCGAACTGAGGTCTTGGGGATGGATAAAAGTGAAACAAGTAGTTGTGACCCCTTTGCACAAAGTGTGAGAGGCTCACTGTTTGTGCATCTCCTCACCACATTACCGCCTTTTTTTCCTGTAAGTTCCTCCACGATGCCCGACTTTGAAAGTCCAATCAGCACATCCCCATCACTTTCAATATATTATTGCCCCTACCCCCCCCCCCCCCCCCCCCCGCCTGGGGAATTGTAGGCTCAAATATTGGTGGCACTTTTTGTATGCCCGATCGTATAGACCGAAGGGGGACTCACGTACTGATAAGCGGCTGATAATAGATGGGGGGCAGAAGGCGTGGCCACATATTGAACCCTTCTTTTTTTTCAACGCGCTCTCACGCAAAGATCCCTTTTTTATTGGCTGTCACCCAATACCCTTTTCAAATCAATTACTTATCAGTCACTTAAAGACCCCTTGTTTTGACTGGACTGTAATGTTGGAATTTTGTTCCCCGGAATCTAAACTTATTGCAAGTTTGTCTGATTTGTTTAACAGTTTAAAAAGAATATTGGACAATTTTATGCATTCCTTCCAGTTTTTCGCCCATTTTTTTTCCTGGTCTTCACTGATGATCCTCCTTTTTTGGGACCTCACGATAACCTCCTTTTTCTGTGTCCTGCCTTTCATCGCCTGAAATACCCACATGTTTTAATTTTCGGCCACACAGCCCCGTCAATTTTTGATATTCGAGCCCGGGCCCGGATAAAAGAATTTATCTTCAAAAAGGAAATATTTGGGAAAAAATTCATATTCACTCCCTGTGAAATCATAATTGTCACGAGGAACGCCAAAACAGAGAGGGAAAAGTGTATATTTTTACGTGTATTTTAATGGACTTCATTGTTTTTGTGGTGTGCGCCTGGGAGACGGGCTATTGGGTTTCAAAATAAGTTCCGGTAAACCAAGGAAAACACACGTCGCGGTTTGTGAGGAAAAGCTTGATATTTCACTAACCAACATGTAATCATAGTCTATACAAGGAAGAAAAGCATATTAATTATAATACAAATAACTCACTAACGAGGGGAAACATCCAAAGCGACGTAACTTTACGTGACGTGACGCGACGCGACGCGACGTGACGCGACGTGACGTGACGCGTATATTAGATACAAGCCACTATCGATGTAGCGATACCCACTGCGATCAATATCGGCGGACCAGAAGACCTTGGTCGGACAGTGACCTGCACATTTTGTGTCATCTTCTCTTAAAAGGACATAACACAAAAAATGTATTGTATTTGTATTTCTTTGAAAGTTTGAAGCGACATATTTTTGACCAGGAATAAAATCCCGGGAATAAAATAGACGCTATTTATACATCACAAGCATTGTTCATGATATCGATCAATGTCTTCTACTGTCAAAGAGCGATGCAAGGTTTTAGTTATTCCTTCATGTAATTTCTGCACGAAATAATCAATATAGACATCCATAGAGTTGAATGTGTTTATGGGCTTTATTCCGTATAGGCTTATTTGATTTCTTTCATCCAAGTCTTACACCAAGGATACACCAACGTTTTACACACCTATCTTATAAATGGAACATCCCTGAAAAAGTTTATGCTCATTACGAATATTCGGCCTGTTCCGATTCGTTGCCAAAAATCGCAGAAATTGAATAGAATTGGGCGTGACGAAATACTTTCTTGTTGGGTAATTAGATGAATACTAACTTTTCTTTCACGATTTTTTTCTCGATTGAATTGAATGGACAGTAACAAAGCAGTAACAAGGGTAATAGTACCATCACTTACTATGGCGAATCATTGTACAAAGGATATGTTTACACTAAAGATGGGGTGTTAAAAATCAACTATTTGCTATCATAAACATCAAGGGCGCGGTGGCCAGTGCTAAGGCTCTGTCTCGTAAACAGAAATAGCGAGTTTCGAATCCTCGCGTGTTGCTAACATTTTGGTTACAATTTTTCAAAACGACAAATTTGATCTTAGAAAGGAAAAATGACTGCTCTGAATTACACAACGATAATGGTTGTAGTAATAGGTTCATAAAGTGATGAATCCAATTTTTGGGTAGAAGTTTTGACTATATTTGTTTTTGTAGTTTGAAGGATCTGAAGCGGAATTTTGTAGGTTCGACCTCTGGAAAATGTGGGAAATTTTTTGTATAATAAGGGTAAATACAGGGTAAATTTTTTCAGATCAAAATGTTGTTTAAATGTACACCAATAAATTGGACAAGTTTTAAGGATGAAAGCAAGAGGTTCAAGGTCCACTTACCCCACGCTCGATTTTGTTTTAAAACGTTTAGCAATTGTTCGTCTTGCCTTATTTGACAATGTTTGTAGTTGGTTGCGTAATCAGAGGGTGACATGGGTCCTACATGCAGATGTCACAAAACCGACCTCAAATTGTACACAGATCTGTCACTCAGATTTCAAAGCTTTGAACTGCATTTCGTTTCTGTATTACCCGATCAATCTTTGACACCAGTGTCAATTCAAAACAAAATCCGATAATTTTTACCCCAGGATGACCTTAGACCTAATTAGGGCTGTAGGCCGTGTTACTAATCCTCGGAACCTAGACAAACTATGACCTCCATCTGAAATCCTAATTGACGAGACAAATACATGGTTACACGTAACTCATTTGAACTTGGTCAAATTTACCCCTGTACAAGTTTACATCCCACTTATTTTACACATTTCCCAGAGGTTGGCCCAAATTCTATGATTCAGCAACACCCTTCCAATTTCTACAAAATAACATCTTTAAACCTCTTCTTTCCCCAGTCACTCCCAAGAATGTGATCCTTATTTATGACTCTACTATTAGTGCTACATACAGCACAAACATTAGGAGGGGTACCGGGCCGGAATAATAACATTTGTCCATCATAGCTAAAATTGGACCGTAATGATGTAGACTTCATGAAAACTGTGATACAAAATTAAATTTTGCATACGACGCCCAGTTATCCAAGGTGGAAGCCCACGCAGTGCAAAACACCTAATAAAACAGAATTTTTGGTCTAAATTTTTGTTTCTTGGTAAGGAGTGTCATAAAACTATTCCCAAAACTATTCCCAAAACTGTTGCATGTGCCGATATTTTTCCAAGATGGATGACATCTTATTGACACCACGACATCTTTTTATAATATAGCCTAAAAGATTATTGTGGTGTCAAATTAAAGATTTTCATGTCAAGGGGGGGTTCAATAAATCCAATTTTCAAAACTGTCATATGATATAAAATTAATGGCGATTTTCTATAGCCACTTTTTCTAAGATGGTCGACATATAAGAGGCAAAAATCTTTTATACCTCATACTCTAACATCACCTAGTATGACGAGTTTGATGACAAAGTGTATTTTTTTAGATCAATTATTTCAACAGCAATGTTGTCAAAAACTGCAATGAGTCTGAGTGACTTTATATTCATGATCCGCCAATGCACCACACGTGTGGACCCTTGACCACTAAATATGTATTCGGCCCCCCAAACAAAAACATATAATCTGGAATTGCATGGGACTTTTTGATGTTCAGCAGGCCTATACTACTTTAATAGAAACTATATTTGTTTCTTCAAATATATATCAAGAGTAAAGGGCGCGAAAGTATTCACACACCTAAATTCCATGGTTGGTATCCGATATTGGGGTTTTCATGTCATATACTACTAAGAGCAGTCAGGAGTTCCAAGGAGGAGTCTGGAAGATTTGAGTTGGTATTCAACAATGATCCTATAAACCAGAGGGACACGTCGCCTAAATAACACGGTGACCGATGTAACACTGCTACTACTCCATCAAAATCACACATGGGGATAGCGCGACATGCGTCCATAAGGTAAACTGAGCAGACGATGGCGGCTAACGCTGCAGAAACTATAGGAATGATAAACAAGGAGGCCTATAGATTTTGAAGCAAGTATTGCGTTTAAATTGACGAAATAGTGAAAATGAAGTTGAAAAAAGGTGTTTGCCTTATTACTAACATTTATAATAACATGTGGGTCAAAAGGCTAGATCCTATTTTGGCAGTTTTCCACTTTTTTTATTCATCTCACCAAAAGAGCACCTGTTGGGAATGAAGTGCATCACATACATGTCATTGTACTTGTGCTCCGGAACTTTTGAGTGCTCCCTTCTTTCGTCTTTTCTTTCTGGCTTTTCCTTTTTTTCCCTATTCACTGTCTTTCGTTTTCCTATTCTTTCTTTTTCCTATTCTTCTTTCTTATTCTTTTCTTTTTTTCATTTTCTTTTTTTCCTATTCTTTTTTCCTTTCTTTTCTTTTTTCTATTTTTTCCTATTTTTCTTTTCCCTATTCTTTCTTTCTTTTTTCCCTATTCCTTTCTCTTTTTTCCTATTCTTTCTTTTCTTTTTTTCCCAGCCTTTTTTTTCTTTTTCTTCTTTTTTTCCTTTTTTTAATAAATTTTCTTTCTTTTTCAATTCTTTCTTTCTTTTTTCCTATCTTTTTTCTATTTTTTCCTCATAGTTTTTTCCAATTCTTTCTTTTTCCTATTCTTCTTGTCCTTTTTTCCTATTCTTCTATCTCTTTTTCCTAATTCTTTATTTCTTTTTTTTTTTCTCCTATTTTCGTTCTTTCTTTTTTCCTTTTTAACAAATAAATAATATTTTTGACCTTTTTTCCTTTTGTGTTTCTATCTTTTCCTTTCTTTACTTTCTTTCTTCCCTTTTCTTTCTATTCTTTCTTGTCTTTCTTTATCTTTCTTTCTTTTTCCTTTCTTTTCGTTTCCTTCTTTCTTTCCTTCTTTTACAAATCACTAGTTGGGTCTACATTAATTGGGACCATGTGTTAGCTATGAATCTACTCTTTCCAAATTATATCACTTTATCTATAATATTGAAAGACAAAATATATTTATTGAATTTTATTTTACCAACAGTTTTAAATTAAGAAAACTTACTTGAATTTTAATCACCAACCCTACTGGGACCATACTAAGATTTTAGTGCTTTTTGCCCGTTTTAAGTGTAAAGGGCCTAAAATATAAAGATTTAGTGCCTTTTTAGCCAATGAACCTTACTCTTTTGAAAATTGTTATTTTCAGATATATTTGTGATGAATAAATTAAATCAAATATGACATTTAATAGCTTGACGGATTCATGAAATCTGTAACTTGTATCAAGAGGATTATTTTGTGTGCGGTACTTTAAAAGAAATGGATGTTTTTTTAGTAATGGACCTACCCCCCCCCCCCCCCCCGCCATGGTGCCTTCCGTCAATTAAAAAAAAAATACCGAAAGAGCTTCCCGATTTCCATTAGACCCCATCCATGCATCTGCAAACATGCATACTGGCTACTGCACACGTCACAACCAAACATATTCAATAAATCATCACCTCACAGCACACGCAATTTTGTCATTAGATTGTATGGAAAAAATGAAGTCTTACTCTTAACTTTGTAGTCTCCATCACGTAAGTGGCATATCCAGTGTCAATGAATTGAGACAAACACAATGTACGGTACATACCTGACCAGTGCTTCGGCAGGTCTACACAGCTACACTGCCACTGTTCACTTTCACACAAACAGTTTCAGTTGTTCAACAAATTAACTAATATAACTTTTTTCTTACCTCTGTTTGTCTTTAGGGAATCGAAAGAAATTAAAATTTGTGATTTGGGGGGGGGGGTTATTTGAGGCAATTAACAGCTTAAACATGGACTTTCGATCTACGCGCCATTGCTTCTGCACGTAATGCCATACGGGATGTTTTTGCGTTTTTATTACCTACTTGACGCTTGGAGCGCCCTTCCCCATGATCATCCACTTCCGTTACAACACAATATGGGGAGTGCCAATCTTGTTTTATAGGATCATTGGTATTAAAGTCCTCAGAGGATTTCGAATATTCTTTTTTTGTGTAATAATGAAAAATAGTCAACTAGAACTAAAGATAAGTAACCTAAAATTCACAACTCCGAAATTGCGATGAATCTGATTTTTCGTTTTGATGCAGTAAACTTTCTGTGTAGTATTCGTCCCATAGGATACTGTGTTAACAAAATTTCCGGATCCGAATTTTATAACAAAGTTGTGATTTCTATATTAAGGAATTTGATTTAAGCTTCCGCAATTGTCACACAGTGATTAGTATATGTACAGCATTATGTTACATGCAAAAACCCGATTTTTTTTGAAATTGAGGGCCCCACCTCAGGATCTTGATCGCGGGGCCTTTATTATCCAGCACTGGGTTACTATATTTTATCACTCTTTGCACATTCAAAGCCTGAACATTTGTAGTAACCTTACACCGTGGGTCTTGTATTAAAAATCTTGGAAACAGTGACATATATTGAAATAAACCAATTTAAAAAAATAAACATCAGTTTTTTCTTTTGTCTTCATCTGTACAGTTTTGCAAAGAGTTTTAATCGACTCCTTGACCCGAAACACACTTATTTTGACACAAAAAGCAGCTTCTATGGTTATTAATAAGAAAATACGGTTTTCTTAGATAAGATGTCGGCCATCTTAAAAATTTTCCTAAATCAGTTACTGTTGATGAAATGCACAAACTAAACTTCTCCACTGGTTAAAACCTGGTACAGGCGGTACCGACAAGATAGATCCTGGATTGCTAACAATCATATGATAACCTCGTTAAGCCTCTGCATGCACATATTTAAAACCATCACTCTCACGGAACCTCCCAGATCGCCTCAAATCAGCCAAAGGTCCATTCCTATTTACAAAAAACCAAAAAAGATGCACCATAACATTGCAAATTCAGGCCCATTTTCTGTTCTTCCAATCGTTTTCAAACGACTTGAAAAAGTCATGTACCCGGGTCTTCTACATTCTTCAACAAGCACAATATTCTGTCGATGAACCATACGGTTTTTAAGGCCCAAACGCTCGACTTACATGGCAACGACTCCTTGAACTAACAAACCACCCTCACTTGTCAACTAAAAATAAACTCCACACCATTGGGGTATGCCTGGATCTCTTCAAGGCTTTCGACACCATTGAACACAACATTCTTCCTTCCCAAGCTTTATCATTCGGTGTCCGCGATAGCCTTGGAGTGGTTCAGGAGTTACCTACTAACCGTTCACAATCAGCCTACGTTCACTCCACCGCATCATCCATACACCCTATCAAAGTTGCCCCGCAAGCTCAATCTTGACCCCTACTTTTTCAGCATTTCTGATGACATCACCAACATCTCTAACACACTTAAACTAATCTTATTTTGGCAGATGACACAAACATTTTTATTTTTTTTATTTTTTTTATTTTTTTTATTTTTTTTATTTTTTTTAATGAAATTGCAAAAATCACTGACTGGGTTCGGGCTAACAAACTTTTTCTCAATGTCTTAAAAACTAACTACATGCTTTTCTCTCCACACAACACTAATCATAACCAAATATTAACAGCGATACCCAGACAATCTCCCAGTACACCACCAAAGTTCTGGGCATCACAATCGACGACAAACTAACAAAGAATGAACACATCAACTCTGTCACACCAAAGCGTCTCACGCAATGGTACAATCTACAGAGCTAAACCCCACCTTCCAGACTACACCTTACAATCACTTTACAACACACTAGTTCTCCCCTACCTAGCTACTTTAAATCATCTGGGCCTCCCACTATCTTCACGACTCAACAACCTAAACACACACAAAATGGCCCATTCCCAACATATCACAACCTCACCCCCAGAACTCACACTTGCCATTAATTTCGCTCACTGAAAACACTCAAATAAGAGCACCTCAACCAACTTCAAACAGCGCTCTTCATTTTGACTATCACAACAATCAGTTAAACCTCCGAACTTCAGCAATTACTTTACACAAACAGACAAGCCATCCACAGCTATAATACCAGACAAGCCGACGAACTATCACCTTCCCCCTCTCCCAAAATCTTCCTCTGAAAAGCCTTTATTCAGTCGCACAGCGCAAAGCCTGGGGAATGATCTTCCAAATCCATCACAACAATTACAACAAATACCTTTTAAAGCTCAATTGAAAAACATTTCATCAACCAGTACAATTCTTTTTAATTCTCCCCGAAGTCCCTACTCTCTCCTCCCTCACTTTTCTTCAATCCCATTTCATCTCTATCCATACCTGTTCTTCACCATCTACCCCTTCTATCTCTGCTTCCTTCCTCATTATGAAAATATTATTTTAATACCTCAGCAAGACATGTTGAAAATCTGTCCTTTCTTGTCCAAACCCGTATCCCGTATTCCCGCCAAGTGTTTGTTTAGCTTCGATTAATTGTTTGTCTTTGTTTTGTCTCTGTTCTTTTGTTATGTCATATTTTCCTATGTAATGTAATATCACCCCTTACTTGTATCATTTTTGTAAATTGAATCTATTTGTGAACTTTTATGTATAACAGGCATCAATAACCAAAGCCCTACGGGTTTGTCCATTAACTGGTCCCTAGCATATCAGATCCGTCACCATTTCATCTTATTCCAGTGTAGCAATTGTTCATTATGTATTATTAATATAATATACTGTATTATACATTTTGTCCCCCACGTTTCGATATGTTAGGCTGAATAATAAACTTAAACGAAAACTGAACTGAAACACACCCGTAAACCAGGGGAGCTCGACTCCGGCAACCATTAACAGGACGGACAAGCAATAAACCTTTATAGCACTGACACTGCAGAAAGTAGAAAATCACATACATACCCTGATAAAACCCTGTCTTCATAACCTCCAAAATCCAGACCTTGCACTTGAATTTCCAAAACAAACGACATCCAATCATCCAGACCTTTCTCAGACGCCAGTAGAAATTCGTCAACCCATACGCCCAGAAGAACCTAACGTCCTTCTGTGGTAGCGCCGATTCGGTCTGGCTGACACGCCTGACAAACACTCCACAGAGCCCGAACACCTGACCTACCTTCATATGCAAAGCGGGTCGTCTTCAGCTAACCAATTTGAAAATTATTACCCAGGAATCGATTTAGCGGGTTGTGACAATTAGCGACCTGGGTCACTAGTGACCCGTAGCACGATCTCTTGCTTCTCTTGCTTCTTCACAGTGTGGTGGCGACTTTTTGTTTGGTCCTTTATCTTCCCCCTGGGTCGCTAATTGCTGATACTATATCCTACGTAGGTATATAGTCGCAGCCCCGGTCCTCCATCTAAATTGTCACAACCCGATTTTTAGCTATATTGCAAAATTAATGTTATTATTTCCGCCCGGAGGGGTCGTCGAGTGCCAAATGTGTAAACACAATTTCAATCTACGGATAAAATCGCAATCTCATCATAGTCCGCAGTTCACACTCCATAAAAAACGTTTTACACAATTTGGCACTCGCCAGTGGTGCTGGGGTCCGTTCCCGAAACTATGACCGTAAAGTTCATCTTACGCATGGCTTAAGATTTTGGTTACGATCATGGTAGTAGCGTTCCTGAACAGTACAGTGTACTTACGATGGTCGTAAGTGCATTTCTACCAGTAAACCTACGACAATCTTACGTTAACATAAACTAAGCCGATTTAAAGGTCATTCCGTTCATTGATTGGGATTAAAATTGGGCTCTGTCTGGGTGCAAAAGTCTGAGACACGTTTGCGAATGTTACCATGTGCCTATTATCATCAGGTATGAATGAGTTTTATTGTGTGGTATCTATAGAACTTAAACAAGCGTTAAAATACTCGGACAGGGTTCGCTTGATTGTCGATCAACTTGGTCTGTATGATTCGTTCATTTTTTGTTCGCGTATGTGTGTTAAACTCTTCAATATATTTTTATTTGCTTTATGTAGCTCATGTGTTTCACTTTTTTTTTATCACGGTTATTAATTAATTAGTTTAGTATATAATATAAATGTTTAACTATAGTAAATAATTCAGTTAGTTATATCTTTGCGAGTGAGAACTGTTTATTTTTGAAATGCCGCTGTCCTTATTTGAATTAAAGCATTTTAAAACTTTGACCCATGTAAAACAGTAAAAACAGGAAGAGTTCCGGGGGGGGGGGGAGGTGGCAGTTTGTGGCAATTTCTGGAACAGAAAAGCAAGGTGTTCACATCCCTGACAGAATTACGTATCTAGCATGTTTTGCGACACAATTCAAAAGCATTCAGACCAGGATTCAGGCTGTACTTCAGGCTGTTTTCAAACTCGTGGAAGTGTTTTCAAATTGTTTTCAAACTCGTGGAAGTTTGACAAATTGTTTTCAAACTCGTGGAAGTGATTTCAGTAAGGGTCCTTTTCATTATGTCAAATTGTTTTTTTCTTGCCATTATGTCCCTTTAATTATATCAAATTTTGAAACTGTTCTGCAATATCAGAACATTGCACTTAATAACGTATCTACTCCACTATATTTTTGGCTTTTTTAATTTCGGTATCAACACACCCCTCCTAATAAAACCATACCTTTGACAATATGCATGAAGTGACGACTATAACCTTTGGTGACGACCTTTGACAAGTTTTGTCATATCACCGTAACCGTTTTGGGTAGTAGAACTATACCAGTTCAACTTGTAACGGGACAGACAGTTACCTTTTTACAGCAATCAAAGCATTTTTCATTTGGAACCTTGATTTAGTTGGAAACGAAATCCTCCATTAAGATGGCTCCAAAAATGCCCACGACTCAACATAACAGCACCGTGAAGTTTGACCACCATTTATGCTTCTAGCAGTTATCATAAGGTTAACTATCCAACTACTAGACCAGAGAGAGAATTGCTCTGTCGGATCAGAGAAGATGAGAAAGAAGGAGATGGCTCGACTTTGAAATCCGATTACCCAGAATTACTCTCATTCACCGGCTCATTGTTTGGGAAATTTCAAGGGCCGGTCGATTAGATCTTTGAAGTAATCTGTTCATCCGACTCAAGCTTGGCCAGTCGGGAAAGTTTCACAACAGGAAGTAATTGATACACTGCTACTAAAAATTTTTATTAATTTTCCAGCTAAATGTTCTCTGCTGGTAAGGAACTCCACGTTTGTTCTGACCAATAATTATTTATTATATTCGTTGGCGAAATAATTTAGGAAAACAGTGACTTTTTAACGAAAGAAAACAGCAAAATCAACCCTTTTTTGGTAAGCTAACCTTAATTTAATGTTTTGAGGTCAATAAAGGATGTTGTTATTTTAGCTTAATTTAAACATATCCGGTTAGTTCCTGTTAAATATGATATGATGAATGATTAGATAAATGCATTTTGAA
>JAMKCH010036957.1:0-14610 GCA_023653785.1 Ophioderma brevispina
CCCTGGTACTAGAGTAATTCTGTCATGCTAGTAGGTAGTTGTCAACCAGAGGGTGTATTGGAGTCAATCCAACAATTGCACCATTTTGGGGAAATTTTACCTCAATAAGGTCAGTGATCACACAAACATCATATTCTTAACACTAAAAACCCTGACTTTTACACGCATTTTAGCCCACATAGCATTAGTACTTGTACCTAGGTAATTTTACCATGATCTTGAAATATCTGTTGTTCTTAAAACTCTTGAACACTTTTTACCCCAAAGTACTGCTGTTTTGTGCAGTACAACATAGGCAGCTTGCAATGCCTATGGGATTGGTTTTAAAAAAAAAAAAAAAGTACCCCTGTGGTTTTCAACTTTATTCATTAGTCCAAGAGGGAGGGTGGTTGTTCCACTTCATTCCTTAAATTATGGATTTAACCGGGAAGTCTTGGTTCTCAAATGTGCCTTGTGTTACAAATCTAACCACCTTTTCATCAGCTTCTATTGCTAATTGCCATAATACATTCATTTCAATAGCAAATTAAATGGAGCTTACAAATTTAACTTGTAGCCTTGATCACCATTCTTATCGTGTTGGTAATTTGTTGACCTCAGCAGGTAAACTCATCATGGGTTAAGTTGGAGAAGATTTTGAAAATGTATTATTTTTATTACCTAGAGCTAAAGGCATTATCAGTGATTTGCTAAATTGAAAATCTAAACAAAATCATCAAACATCAGATTTTTTGCATATTTTCACAAGTCAGATAGTTAATTCCTAACATGCCCTGCAAATGATAAGACCAGAAGCATCTATAAGGACAAAATCGGATTGTTAGTCATTACTTTCCGTACGGATACTTACTACAACACTGAATTGAATGGGGTACGGAGGGTTCATATCTTTTTAACACTGTTTTATTCTTCCTTTTCCTGGCATTTCTTCAGTTGGAAAAATTAATTTAGGAGAAGTCATACAGACTGTCAGTTCCTTTTAACTATTCCCGGAAATTTAAAATATTTTTACTCCTTTGGGGTATCATTGATATGTGTCTTTATTGAGCATCCGCATTTGGTAAGATAATTTCCCCAGTAAATTCTAGTAGTGCAGACATCTGGAAGAAAGATGACTTTGTGACCCAAGTGAAATTTACAAGTTGGTGGGCATTCAACAGCTCAATATTCAGTGGATTGAATCATAGTGGGGCGTGGGATATGACCATTGTTATGGTTTTTAACTTCTAATATTTGATTCATATACGCATCTCATGTTCATTGCTACAGTTTATGTAGGGCAAGATGCTTAGGTTGCTTCAGTTTAAGCAGTGTGATAAGAAGTTTACAGGACATGGCAAAAAAAATATTCTTGTGTGTCGGTTTGGCAGGGAGGCTCTTCGGGCTTATGCATTAGTACTGATTTTCAAGCTCTGCAAGTGCTATGTTCAATATCGCCAGTCTGGCAATACAGTGTGAAAAATATGCGGATTGTCGTTCTTCAGTGAGACCACATGGGTCAAGCTAGTATTGTGGTAAAAACGAGAAAAGTAGAAATGGTATTATGGGTTTGAAATTGGATCAGATGCCCCCTCTAAATCACAATGTTTCTTGAAATGCCCTACTTAGGAAAGCTGTAGCCTATTGACGTACGCTGGTTTACAAGCCAACAGGGTACAGAACCTTAAAATGGCTCCGTAGATATGATGTATGAATTGGAAAAGGGATTTTTTTTTCAAATTTCATCAAGCGAATGTATACTAATCCATTTTTACATAACCGGTTCTTTTTTTTCTTAATGAATGCCTTAATTATAATGACTCAGTATAAAAGTTGAACTTTGGGATAAACTCCTTTTTACATCAGGAATGGTACTGATATACTCTTAACTTTTAAACTAAGTTTACAAAATTCAGAACATGTCATAAGTTGCATCGATATCTTGTCTTAAATTTCACAGTCATAGATGAATCAGTTCAACAAACCTCCACAAGTGTTTAGTACTCTGTTAGTTCTGGTTGTTGAAATAAAAGGTTGAATTTAAAATTTTTTATAAATTACAAAACACAACTTGACATGTCAACACTTAAAATGGACCATTTGTCTTGAAACCTATCTTATTTTTTCTTCTGGCTATTTTTGTCATTGTAATTATGATTGTAATTAGAGTGTGATTTGTTTTGAATGTTTGTGAGTGCGGAAAGGTTTGCCATTACATTTGTTTTGTATTTTCTCTGTGCTTTGTTCTAGGATTGAATAAAACATGCAGTGACAAAAAAAATAACAAAAAACAATCCAAGCCCATTTTTGGCCCTTACCTCTACAGGTATGTAATCATTATCAATCATGTTGTTTTCAAGATTAAAGTTTCACATTAAGCACTACCGACTGTTACTTAAACCGTAGTTACACTACACACAATCCGGCAGTTAGTAAAGTTAGTCGTGTCAGCTTATTTAGCCTGTTCATGGTTAAGTGCCTATGAACTCAGATAACATGGCAAATACAAAATATTCAGCTATTTTGAGTAAATAATGTCTTAGCATGATACACACGCTTACGTTGCTTGTTGCGTGAATTAACTGCGTCTTCGTGCACCAGTGGTGTGGCGGGTAAGCGGGCGTACCTTGTAACTTGGCCAAGAATTATTACTCCACCTATAATTGATATCCTTTCTTGGTTTGTATTATAGAGACACAAACCAGGCGTCTATAATTTGGAAACAAGATGAGTCCTTAAGAAGGCCAATCTTCTGCATTTTATTGCACAATGTGTGAAATGAAACAACAAATTGAGTTTGTACTATATTGTATGAATACTATGAGCAAGGCATCAATCATAATGATCAACCTTTATTGTGAAACAAAAAACATTCAGTTTCATGTTACTTTTCTGATACATTTGTAATTATTTTGAAGTAAACCTCACATGCATGAACACAAGCTTCAGGTTTACCATACGCCCTTGAGGGAAATTCTTATCCAGTGCAAACAGGCCAAATCACTATTGTAGTAATTCTGTCATACATTGCTGTGCAAAAGTTGTGCCTGTTACCACACATGAAATCTTAGTCTGCTTAATGAATAGTTCCTGCTTCAGTGTTAAAATATACATACAACATTAATTCTGTACCACATTGTATATTATAACATTGGACGTATTATTTTTGGATATAAATTGGCTATAGACGTCATTCTACAGTTTATTTGCAGCAAAAATTTGCAATCTGACCCACCAACAGAAAAACTTTTACATAGCTACGTTAGGTTGGGACTAGTCTCATTCGTTGAGCAGATGTCACTATCACTATGGTGCAAGTATGGCATGTATAAATCACTGACCATGGCCATGCCCCCCATGGAAATATTAGCCTCTGAACTCAACAGCCATATCAGTAACAGCTGAGAAGTTTAAACAATGGATTGGCTGTATACACACACTAAGAACTGCGTACCACTGCATGATGGTTTGGTCCCAAAAATTCCGGATTAATTCTTCTGCTGGCAAAGAAAAAACTTGCCACTTTTGTATTGGAGCTTCAAAGACAATTCATGTATTTCTGGAGGGAAAATGACAAAATAACATTTTTCTTGACTTTTTAGCTCCTAAAAGGAAGATAATACCGTATATTCACAATTTTAAGTTAAAAAAAAACAGTAATTACCCCCCCCCCAAAAAAAAATAATGAATGAAAAATCTTTTTACCTGACGCCTGGTTAATTACCTGGTTCCTGGTTAATAAGATGAGGGAAATCTATTATTTATTTTAATTATTTATAAATTATTTCAAGGGGTGGGGATTGGATATTTCTAGCTAAATTGCTTGATCGCATAAGTCTATAAATTGTGGGATTAATTGTATTAAAAAAATTAGTGCTTGCTGTTCCTTCCCATGCCAAACCCTAAGACCAGGGTTCAATAGGGCTCCATCACCTTTGACATACAAAAGGTAGGCATTTCCCGTTACCTGCTTTGATACAAACCCAAGCAGATAAGCAATTTGACAAAGAAAAGGAGACTGAAAGGAAAGACAAGAACGAGACTGTGTACTTTTAATATTTTGATGTCCTGTAGGGTCGGAAGTAACTTCCTTAACCACATTCGAGCTGTGCCTAGTTATATTGCCCATTAAACTAAAGGTTATACACAACCTGGCTGCCGTAAGGATCAAAAATCTTGGGTGGTCTACTTTCTTGCATGGCCATAGGAAAAGTTGCTAACTGCTTTTTTAAAAGTATGGAAATGCACCTAGATATTAAGAAAGTGAGTGAAAATTTCATGATTGACATGGTAGACTGGTGTTTTTCAAACTAAGCGGCATTTGGACCAGTGAACTTGATGAAATTTACTCCGCGGTCATCAATTTCACATCGATTGCAAATACTAGCTTTGGCCGACTATAGAGAATCTTGGGTTGCCCGGTCGGAAATCGGGCAAGTTTGGTGATTCCGTAACTAAAAATTTGTCCGGTCATCATATGTTCAAAATGTGTTATTGGCGATTTCAGCTTGTAACTTTGGGGGGGGAGGGTCATGTTTTGGTATTCCTCGTGAGAGTTGCATTGTGAAAAGAAACATTGCTCAAAAGTGGCCATTTTTCCCATAGACTAATGTGTATAAGTGAGTTGGTAGTTAGTGGTGTGTAACCTAAATGTAGCATTGCATTAAAGCCAATCGAAACCAGTAATATTAAAGGACACTATCAGTGATTTGAAAAAATATTTGAAATTTGCAGGAATAGTTCAAATGAAGGAGAAGTATGTTAGTAATTCTCATAAGTCCTTTTCCACATGAGAATTGACAGAAAAGGAAGAAAGAAAAAGGCAGCAGCAGTGTTCCATGATACGATTCCCCATTCAATTACGTTGTTGTAGTGTAGTAATGTGTCCGAACGGACAGTAATGACTAAAAATTTTCCGCATTCTGTCATATTAGGTTGCTTCTGGTCAGATCACTTGTAGGGTGAGTTAGGATACCTGTACTTTTACATACATGCAAAAACTATGATTTTGGATGATTTTTTGCTTTTCTGATTTAGAATCACGTGATGTGTCTTTAATGGTGTGAAACGATCACAGTGGGCAGCTGAGAACTCGAGTAATAGTTGGAGAAACAAATAAAAAAAGTAGCAAAACTCCAGGGGAGCTGTCAGCAGTTGTGATTAGTTAGGCCGAGGAAAAATATCATGTTTTAGTGTCTAAAGTTTGTGAAAAGAAAGGAGGTGTTTTCTTTTAAATCTGATATAAGTGAAAAATCCATATTTTACAAAGTTGTAATGTACATTGTGGTGGCGCCCTGTCATAACAAGAGGCCAAATTGTTTGTGTTGTCTGCAAGATTGCAGAAGGCACATCGGTTACCTTGATCGTATGTCTGTATCTGTGCTGTGTGTGTGTGTGTGTGTCAAAAGTTAACCCTTCACAAAATGCATGCGTTGTATGATTTCGTAGGGCTACGATGTGATTGTAACTGGTGAAAAGGAGGCGGGCGGGGTGGGGTGACATGTTGTGACCTCATGTGGCCATACGTGGCTTTGTGACCTATGGCCCCATCACAAAAACCGTGACGGCAGAAGACACTCGTGGTCCGGGGATCCGCTGATGTATTTTTATTTTCTACTTCCGTCAGGTGGACCCCTTTCAACAAAACCTGATTGTACATTCGCAAATAGTGGAGATCTCAAATTCTTTGAAACATCTTTAACTTAAGTATGACTGAAATTGAATAAAGAATTTGTCAAATAAAAAGTACAATTGAAAAATTAACGAAGCCTCAAAGAGAAGTGCAAGTGGGTGCTAAACATGATTTCATTTCTCAGTTAGTCAATGTGAAAAAGAATAAAGGTAGTGCTTTGTCTAACGTTGTAGACCCTCAGACTCGGCACTTAATGGGGTCCATTCAGGACTGTTGACTAGGATATGAATTTGGCTTTGTTTTAAGTCAATAAGGGTGATGGATTTTTTCAAAAATGTCCAATTTTTTTCAAAAACATAATTCAAATTTTAACCTCGTGCCGTTACAATTCTAAAATTTGCCAAAGATTTTTAAAGAAAATCTCCCCAATTTTACAGTCAGTTAAACAAAAATTCTGAAAGTTGCCAAAGATTTTGGTTAAATTTTGTAATACTTTTGAAAATTTATGTTACATTTGGTCAAATCTTTAGGCTCCAAGTTTCTCCCAAGGGGTCCAATTTTTTGGTGGAAAATTGGATTCAGGATATGTTTGACCCATGAGTCCACATTAACTTAGATCTTGGAGACATCCCCACCAAGCAAACTTGAATATCTTTGCAGGGACCAAGCCTATTATACTATGGTTCAGCTCGTCATGGCAGTCGTACACAAAGCATCACATGTGCGTTTGCATTGCCGGGTTGGTTTCACGTTTAGTAATTATGCCACTGGGTGTGTGCAGAGGGTGTTTGAACAAATCCCATGAAGCGCATTGCATTTGCATACTGTACGTACAAAAAAACTTATTGTCAGTACTTGGGATAAAAGTGTAAAAAAAGCTAGAGGACCACCAAAAATTTCAGGATCATGCTAAAAATTCCCTAAGTACTAACACTTACTAGGGATGTGAATAGACCAATTACAGAATCCGTGCAGGAAATTTTATGAGGAGGAATGGATATGAAAATCTCTTTACCATTACTGACCTCTTACTCGGTGGTTTAAGTTATAGTGCATGTAACTGATGAAAAAGATTACAAAAATGTGGCAGGTAAATGACATACACGCAATTTAGCAAATGGTAGATTCGAGTGCCGGTTAAGTGCTCGTGTGAACACGCTTGATAACTTTTTGAATCAACAACCATTGGCGCTTGTCGCGCTCGAATCTCTCAGGTGGTGTGGATATAGATTTAGGTTGTCTGTGAGGAGCTAGACGAGTAATTATAAGATGCCAATTCTCTTGCGAGATTAGTCTTAAGGAGCAGTATCTTTTAAGACTCATGGGTAGATGTTAGTTTCAGATCTTCCATTTTAATCAGTTTTATCTTGGAGCGAGTTGGTGTTAACCTGCATTTATTGTAGATTTGTCAAGCACTCAATTTAGAAACTAGGTTGACCTCCTGGTGAAGTTGACAAAGAAAACCAAAAGTAGGCACAGCACCATAAATCATGTTAGGTTGCTACTTTTCACATGTGTTTGAAGTCTCAGTTATCAAGGTGCTTGTTCCGATTTTTGTCTATCTTGTTCTCTACTTTCTAATGATGTGAGAGCCTGACACCTGTTCACAATGACCGTCAAGTACCGTGGGCAACAAACTGAGTTTTTATGTAGAACGCGAAGTATTATAATGAAGTCCTTTAATACTATGCTAATATTGTGGTACCATTAAAATGGTAGGTTTTTATCTGTATCTTGAGAAATAAATGGATTTCAAAGCTGAAATTTCAGGACAACAATGAGAAAAATATGGCTTTTCATCTAATATCAAAATTGGCATACTACTTTCCCCGGTAGATCAGGGTGGTCCAAGACGATCGGAACAAGCACCTTTAAAGTAAAAGTAACTCAACTCAAATATTTGTTAACTCAAATATCAACAGACCTTCGTACTCATTTCATTGTTACAGCCCACAAAAGTTCATCACTGTCCCATGGGGTGGATGCCAAGGAATCAACCTCTGGGGTGTTTTTCTTGTGTTTAACACATGATCACAGTGTGTACTGATAAAAACCTTCCCGAGGGTTTATTATAAAGTGTGTTTACCATAAGGGTGTTGATTTGGGCTTATTAATTCAAATGAGTCGGCTAATATATAATAAAAGCTTTACAACAATGCAAAAATATAAATTTAAAAAATCTTACAATGTTAGAATTTCTAAAAATAAAAGCAATTGGCAGTTTTGCATGGGGTCAAACAGCTGTCTCACATTTATAGGGAAACCTAACGGAAGTATCTCCTGCACTACTAGCAAGTTTGATAATATGTGAGTGTGAAACCCATGTGCTGTATTACAAGCACTTTAAAGTGCTGAGCTGAGGTTTTAGCTACAAGGGACTAGGGGGGTTTGCACACTCGCACACATATTGCTGCTCTCTCATTTCCATTGCTAAATTTTATCCCAATATATTTCCCATTCTAGAAGCTTTTACCGCAATCCTGCATAAACGGAAGACAAGCAGCGAGATGGTGGGCGAGATGAAATTCGCTTTTAGCTGACGGTAACCTGAATGTGCCTTTTTTGGTTAAATTTAAATTGTCTGCTTGGGAGGAGAATGGAAAGGCATCAGACATTTATTGATAACTTTAGCTTTCAATATATCTTGCAAGTTTCTCATATCTTTCAAAGTTACAGTGAGTGGAAAGAAGAAATGATGATTTGAACTATGGAGAATATGCAAGGCCAAAACACATCTGTGGAATTTGTGTGTGCCTAGTGTCTAACCGATCACCCTAATATCTGTTATACCGATTACAGATTTTAAAATTACAAAATCGGTTTCATTCTGATTCCGATTCCAATTTTTCTTCTGTGTATTTTGTTTGCGTTATCATCGCCGTTTTCTACAGCCAGAAGCTGCCAGAAAGTAGCAGATCGATTTAGGTAAAACCACTAAAATGACGAAAAGGAAGTTAAGAACAAACATACACAGTCTGTGTACATAAAATAATAAATTGTTTCAGTTTCGATTTATTTTCACCATTGGCCATTAGTTTGGAACAATTTTAATTCAAGTTTTGACCTCTTTGATATTAATTTAATCGCCATAGAAAATGAGAATTTTGGCCGATACCGATCAGATACCGATAAGGTCATATAGGCCCGATTTTAAAAATACCGATCATATCGGTTATTCTCTATGTGTGCCATTGTGACAGATGGTTGTTTAAACCAGTCTAGCAGCAGCAGCAGCAGCAGCAGCAGCAGCAGCAGCAGCAGCAGCAGCAGCAGCAGCAGCGGGTAAAACCCAGAGTTTTACCTCACACTTACAGCAATCGTCCCCACCCCTCGCTCCACCTCGCCCCATCCAGCAGCGCATCTGCAACACAACCCTCCCACTCTCCTCTTCCAACCCTTCCTCCATGTCTTCCCTCTCCCTCAAACTAACCACCCCAACCCAAAGGCCCCGTCATACATGCAACTGAAAGACCTTATGTCAGCATAATTTGTGTGTCTGTCTGTGTTGTCAATATAAGTATACACCTTTTGGTTGACACTTTTCAACTTACTGTACTGTAGCTTTTTAGTGCAGAGATGAATCGAGTTCATATTATACTTACACATTGAGACAGGTGTCTTATGTGGGGTAACAGATGAGGAGGTCAAAGGTCATTCAGAGGTCACTTAGGTCCATTATATTGCTCTTGTATACACCTTTTGGTTGCACTTTTTCAACTTCTGCTGATGTGACCAAATCGCCCAACAATGCACTCCACAACTTCCCACCATAAACTTGCATTTATATGTACAGTTACAATTGCTAGTAGCTAGGACAAGTTTAATAACTGTGAATAACCCATCCCACTTGATGAACATAATCATTGTGAACATTCAGTGATGCATGAGTGTTCTATGTCATGAAACAATGCTATATCGAGGTGCCTTGGAAAAACAAGTGCAGGGGAAGCACATTTGCACTAATATTTTTGTGTGGTTCATGAACGTTGATCCCAAAGTGGAAAATTTAGAAGACAAATTGTTATTTAGTGTAATTATGTAATATTGTACTCCTGAATGACTTTTGACTCTAAATCAATGAACATATATTTACGGTGTGTCATAAGTATTGTCCGCCCTGGGCCTGCTTCAGGGTGTATACGTACTGGAGGTCATATGATCAAACAACAGACAACCTAAGTGTGACGGGCATATATACCAGTGCACTGGCAAGGTTTTTTTAGCCACATCTGTGTGCTATAGTTAGCTACACACAAGGGGTTATATTTAAACATAGCTAAACATGGTGCCTAGGGGAACAAATGAGAGTACAAAACGTGAAAGAGCTGGCCCAAAAGTGGAGAAATAAAGGGGAAAACAATAAGGGGATTAGGGGATTGCAGCACTTCTTAAGAGAAGTCCTACCTAGCAATTGTGTACAGAATAAGCCGTGGTGTGGATGACCATCAAAGCTGGTACAGACTGAGAAAGTCGCCATTACTGCCTTGACCACCAAGAGAGTACGATTTTGGATAAAATAACTCAAAAAAGTACAGAAATGTGATATGAGTTATACAAATAACTTTATTAAAGGGATTAGCAGCGATAATGCTAGAGAATTGAAAAATGTGGAAATGCATTTTTTGTAACTTATAGATAATTTTAACTACTTAGTTCTCCAGGCAGACAAGGATGAATATTTATTAATCTTTTCCTGGAGATGGCCAGCGCAAACATGTGTTGAAAAAAACCATGTGCGTTTGGCCAGACTCGAACTGGCAATCTCCATATTACTAGTGACGATGCTCTTACCAATTGAGCTATCAAGCCAGGGTTGGTAGAGGAGCGATAGATATTATCCATAGGTGTTAGGTCCGAACAAATACAAATCGTATATATAAAATATACAGTTCTTATGCTATCCGCTAGGAAAGCGATGGACGCCTTTCGGACCTAACACCTATGGATAATATCTATCGCTCCTCTACCAACCCTGGCCTGTTAGCTCAATTGGTAAGAGCGCCGTCACTAGTAATGCGGAGGTTGCCGGTTCGAGTCCGGCCAAGCGCACATGGGTTTTTTTTTTTTTTTTTTTTTCAACACATACATTGCGCTGGCCATCTCCAGGAAAAGATTAATAAATATTCAACTTATAGATGAGTTCCATATAACTGCTTTAATGTAGAAACAAACCACCAAATAGTGAAATTAAATATTTTTAGGAAATTTGTCATACCCATACCGCCTCCCGCAAATAGACATATAGCGATGGCGTCTCAAAATCTAAACTAAACAGCTGATTGTGGTTTACACATGTACAGAATAAACAAAGATCAAAAATGTTTGTGTTTGAGGTCAAACTGTATTGATCATGGTGCACAATATCACGCTTAAAATCTGGGATATTCACTGGAAAAGGCTTTTTTTGATCCCAAGTATGAATTTTTGATGTGCATGTATAGAAATTACAGAATCAGATAAAAAGTACTGCCTTGTCTTTAATACACGGATTTTAAGCCAACCACTCGCAGGTTATATTCGCATATCCGTGCCAGTAACAAAAATACACAAATATGAATTTTGATGATTTTTTCGATGTTTCGGATTAGCAAATCGCTGCTTATCCCTTTAAATAAAATTAGGAATATCATACAAAGTGAAATTGTTTTCATGTCTTTTCTTGCAAATGTCATGGTGGGGCACAATATTTAAGGGTAGTGTCACCTTCAGCTTCCGGTATCTATTTTGGTTTGTAACTTCGCAAATATTTGATTATTGTCTGTAAAAGTATACATTTCTAGAAAGTAAATTGGACGATGAACCCGATGATGGCATCAGATTAATGTAAAACTTTCCGTATTTTGAGAAAATACTACAAAACATGATTTTGCCCCAAAATTTTCAGACAGCATAACAAAAACAATTTGAATTGTCATGATTTCTTATGTTATTTTTTAGAAACAAGACAAATTTGTCTAGGGACGGTTTTTTCATTTTGAAAAATAGAGCTTACTTTTCGAAATATAAGGAAAAATGTCAAAAAAGTGTGATTTTTACCTTTCTTTTCCAAAATTTGAGTATATATTGGAGAATATCTTTTAGTTAGAAATCGAAAAAATTAAAAATTGAGAAACCGTCCCTAGCGAGACCGTTGCTATCGTAGGAAAGTTAAACCTTACCTTAATTCAGTACTTTTGGAGTTATCTTGTCTGAAAATTTACCAAATTTTGTGAAAATTGAACATTGAGAAAATCTGTGTTTCAGTAAAAAAGTGACTTTTCACGCCATTTCAAGCTGTCTCTTTCTCAAATAACTTTATCTTTGAACTTAAAAATTGAGTATGTGTGCAAGTGATGAAAATACATCTTTATTCACTATTGAATCAAACATCTTTTCTCTCTAACTCCAGAAATCAGAAGAAATTGAACTTGCGTCTGGTCTAAATTAGCGCTTTGTTTACATTTTCAAATATTATTTTTCGTTTTTCCAAGATGCGTTCGCGCAAACGTACATTAAAACACGCGCACGCTTCATTACGCAGTAAAAATTCACCGCGCGACGCGATGCTGCGCCTTGCGCCTGACAGCGTGTAATGTGCTTAAATTCCCGCCGTTAAGACCATGTGGTTTTTGTGACTTTAAATGGTCAAATAGTCGCTTTAAATGTCGGCAAAAAAGTAAACTCAGGATTGTCTGCATTGGATAACCTTTGTTAGTAACGACAAACACAGGTTGATGTTTAAAATGGTGCAAAAATCATAAATTTGAGTAAAAACAAAAGCACTAGGGTTAACACTACCCTTAAGACACACCATATATATCGGCATGCATTAAATGAACAACAACATGGTCTTGAAATCCATCCCTTTCACTATCATAGCAAAAAGTTATACCACTAGACCTTGCGCATATTAATTGAAAAGAAACATTAAGTGTAGAAATTCTCAATTCATTGAGTTTAAAGTGATCAAAATGTAAAGTCAAAGGAGTAGGTCCTGAGTATGAGTCTTAATAGGATTTTTATGAGATCACATGACCCTATTGAGGTGAAATTTCCCAAAACTGGTGCATTGTGGGATTGACTCAAAACACCCTCTGGGTTGAACCTTTGGTTTACCATGGTCAAGCATGGTCATTTAACCATTGTTGACCATGGTCATTGAACATACTTTGACCATGATCATTATAAGTACATCAGAGTACAGAAGCCTGAAAATCTGTAAGGATGTCCTTGGCAGCAATCCACTTTGCAGAATTTGTGAAGCCTGCTCACGACAATTAAAAAACGATTTGTCGTCTGCCATGTTACAATGTGTATTCAGTTGCTATCACATTCTCACAAACATTACTGCAGGTGGCTATAATTACTTTTCATGTTTGCAATGCAAAATAACAAATGCTGAATAAATTCAATTTAAAAGTTGGATTATTAAAAAAAGTAGTGATATTTATATTTTTGACATTTTCTCCCCTTGATTTTCAGTCTGCTGAGAGAGGCCTTGCAGAAAATTAGGGCTGGATGTTGCTCAATTATATTATAACAAGTTTACTAAATTTTGCTGTGTAGTGTGGACAAGGGAATTGATTGTAACTTAAGTGTGGGTGGCAGCCTATACACATTAACTGTTCAAATTTGATTCTGTAAAGGTCATAACACATAAGTCAGTGGTTTTGAGATAGCTTAGGTAGTTCATTTTGGAAGCCATTTCAAGACCATTGACCTAAGATTAGGATTGTTGTTCTCATTTGCATATAGTGAGATTTTTAAGGGAAAAAAATTGGAAAAATGTTGAGCCCTGAGTGATTGTAGTCCTCTACAGCCCCAAATCATTACAGTATCACATGATTTCAGGTCCAAAATTGTAGTCTCTAAACTTACTGAGAGCTTGCTCCTATCTGCATTTAAATTGGAATGTTTATTTGTGCATTTATTAATTACAATTTAGAGGACCAAGCCCTCAAGAGGTATACCCAAAAGTGATTAACCACAGTACTGGGGTATCCCTCAAAACTGACCTGGATAGTTTGGAATAGTCATCAGTTTCCACCCTCTACTCTTTTCGAAACTGTGATAGGCATTTACAGGTATGACTCCCTGTACATGGTACTGACCACATAATGTCCCCTCCAAAGGATGAGATATTTTCATGGTTCGATTGAACTATAGGGAGAGCGATATTCTAGTTTTAATTAATAAATCTTGTGCAATTTAAATCCAGAATTTAATACCTGTTTAAATCCCAGCTGCAGGCTGTTTTTAACATAATGCATCATCAAAACACATGTTAATGTGTGCAAAACCAAGTCTGTCTGTACTACAAGTAAAAACAAAATACACCGATTCATTCAATTTGGAACACTCAGTCATTTGGGACCCAAATTCAATGGTCTTTGCTGTTTTGAAAAGCTAATGAAAATAATATTTTTTAAATATGTATAAATAATTTGCAAAATGTTTATTGAAGACCTGAATTTGGGGGCGCTTTTTGGGTAGTTTTTTTGGATACTCTGTATTTCAATACATATTGCACTGAGATTTGCCGAGGTAGTATACACAAAACTACTACTTGTGGCATATTACTTTAAAAAAAAATCAAATTAAGTTGTAAAAACGCATACAGCCAAATTGAATTAATGTTGACCTTTCCAGCAATTGATTGACTCGGGTTTTTCACGATAAATTTATCTCCATCAGCAAATTGGTGTGAATAGAACCGATTTGAAATTATTTTATGATACATTCATGTATTTCCAGTGCTAGTGTTTTCATTTGATTTTATCAACCTACCATTTAAAAAAAAAAAACTTTTTTGAATAAGTTGATCTGATGGGTTTGTCCTTTCCTTTTTTTCCTTATTGAAATAAATCTTTGAAGCACTACCTACATGTACCACCTTTGCAAATCAAACTCCCATGTATTTGAACGTGGAAGTCTGTAGGAGTAGATTCTTCATCTATGCATGCATTATGTTAAGACTCCTTAAAGAGATTGTGTGTAATTCCTAGTGCACAATATTAGGT